>PVJS01007722.1:31085-55273 GCA_004027185.1 Glis glis | reverse complement strand
TCACGAAGTTGCGGAGGGCCTCACTAAGGAGAGAGAGAGAGAGAGAGAGAGAGAGAGAGAGAGAGAGAGAATGAGGGCTGAGGCTGGCTGCGAACCCGCATCCTCTGGTCTCTGCCTCCCAAAGTACTGGGATTACAAGCGTGTGCCACCATGCCCAGCCCATCTAGCTAAACTTTGAATAATATAGTCATTTTTTTAAAAACCTACTGATTTCATTGACTTACCATTATCATTTTCATAAAAATTTAATTGATTCTGCTCTTTTCTTTATTAATTTCTTCTTTATGCTTCCCTTTGGTTTAAGTTGTTCTTCTGTCTCTAGTTCCTTAAAGCAGATGCTTAGATTATTGATATATTTTCTTTTTTAAAATTTATAGCCTTGTGTTTCAATCATCTTTTTAAAATGTATATGGATTGGCCAGCTGTAGTGGGGTAGGCCTGTAATCCCAACCTATTCAGGAGGCTTAGGCAAAAAAGATCATAAATTCTCAGGCCAGCCTGGGCAACTGAGTGAGACCCATGTCAAAATAGAATTTAAAAAGGGTCAGGTATGTGACTTAGTGATAGAGCACTTGCCTATCATGTGCAAGGACCTGGATTCAATCTCCATTATGGTAAAATAAATAAATAAATAAATAAATAAATAAATAAGCTGGGTGTGGTGGTGCATGCTAGTATTACCAGTACTTGGGAGGCTGAGATAGGGGGATCACAGGTTTGAGGACAGCCCCAGCAACTTAGTGAGACCCTGTTTCAAACTAAAAATTAAAATAGGGCTTGGAGTATAGCTCGTAGGTAGAATGTCCCTGGGTTTAATCCCCAGTGCTGCAAAAAGTAATAAATTAATTAAATAAATAAAACACATATGTATTAGATTCTGATTGTAGAAGTCAAGCCTTGAACTACAATCTACTTCCAAATCACACTTGTGTTATATTCCTTCATGAATTAATATCAGAGAAAAATCAAACATTGGTACTCATCAGATACATCATTTCTGAAGGTTAAAGAGGAAGACTTGCCAAATGTAAACCATATGATTATGCCGGTCTCATTGTTTTTTAAACCTAAGAAATGACTCCAGAAGTAGTTTCGTACTGTCTGGGAGTGTTAGCCATCCCCTCTCTCCTACTTGTATTTTCCATGTTACCATCTCGCTGGCTGTTTCCCCACCTAGAAAAGCCATTTGATTCTAACATAATTGGAAAATTTAAGACTACTCGCAAAACTTTTGAAAATATTTGAGCAACTTCCAAGGCAAAGATATAAACCCACTGGCAGGTAACAACTTATTTATGACAGATATCACTCAGCAACTCACTCATTAATTCACTTTTTAACACCTACAAATCCTAGTGAAAATGGGTAAGACATGGTCCCCTCTTTAAAATACTGAGTGAAATAAAGAGACTTATGAATGTAAACATGTGCAATAAAATCAATCATAAAAGTTTATATGGGATACAAGAGACAGCACTCCATTTTGGGGGTTTGTTGTCAATGGGGTAGTAGTAAATATCCCCCCCCTTTGAATTGAAAAAAGAAGAAAATAAGAATTAAATAAAATGCTAACCTCGAAGAGATTCTCAAAGAAACACTTTAGGGTCAAGAAAACGTGACATTTAACCTTATTCAGTAGAGTAACATTAAAGAAGAAAGTGTTCATCAGAAAGAGGCCCGATGAGGCCAGGCATGGTGGTGCACGCTTGTAATCCCAGTACTTGGGAGGTGGAGACCGGAGGATCTGGGTTCGCGGCCAGCCTCAGCTACTTAGTGAGGCCCTCTGCAACTTCATGAGACCCGGTTTCAAAATAAATTATAAAAAAATATAGGGCCAGGGATAAACGGCCCTGGGTTCAATCCCCAGTACCGAAAAAAAAAAAAAAAAGAAAGAGGCTTGATGAGTCTTTTAATCCTTTGTGAGACCTAATGCTGGCAGGGTTTCTTACAAGCAGGGTTTGATTATTGGATCTTTCTGGAAAGCATACATCTGCATCCTTACTGTTATAACAGATACATCAGGCTATCACAGCTTCCTGCCTTTAAACATTCAAATCCTATAATTAACTCCCCTTGTTGATTTCATGCTCAACCAGCAACCTTCTGATAATTTGGCTTCCTGAGTAGCTTGCACGTGGGGAGTGAAGGTGCAGCTCAGGCTGGTGCTATTATCTATTCCCTTGAGCAGTGAGAGCCCTCATTGAAATGTAAGAGGCTGCCATTCTGACTGATACATCAGCCTCCCGAGAACACTGCTATCACAAGCCACCATCCCAGAGGGGGACCACCTCTGGACCACTGATACAAACAAGTTTTGAATACAAAAACCTAAATTCCAAATCCTGTACAATAGAGAAGTCCCTGAAGAAGTATATGCAAAAGTGTGGAGTTAAAGGTTCCACCTCTGAGAGGTACCTGTGTGGATCCAGAAACGAGCTATTGCTTCTGTGAAGCAGGGGGAGGGTCCTGGGTGTCACCAGAGTCAGGTGTAAAAGCCTTGCAGTGATTTCTGGGCATCCTCTGGTTATCCTCCTCTTCTCTATTGTAGGAAGCTAAAATAATTATTAGAACTTTTCTGATTTCCTAAAATCTGATGTTGACTTTATCTTTTCTTTCACAGTACTTCCAACAGCTTTTAGCAGCCAATCTGTACTTGAAATGCCTTAAATGAATTCTTTTTTCCCTGTTGAATCTAATCTATACAAAGATATTCTTACATTTGGACTCTTTTTATAATTTTTATAATATAATTATGCTACTTTGTTAAACACATCAATAATTGATATAGTGATACATGTATATTCTCATGATACCACATCACAAAAAACTGACTGGATGTTGATCTTAAATTTATTAGCTTTTTGGGGAGGGCTAAATGAGCAATGTGTGCATGTATGGTCTAGGTGATATTGTGTATTATCTATGGTCCAGGTGACAGTGTGTGTGTGCGTGTGTGTGTGTGTGTGTGTGTGTGCGTGCGCATGTATGGGTATGTATGTTATAGGGAATTAAACCCAAGGATTGGGTATGTCGGTTATTGGGGATTACACCCCCGGTTCTATTTTTTTTTTATTTTGAAACAGGGTCTCACTAAGTTGCTGATGCTGGCCTTGAACTTGTGATCCTCCTGTCTCAGCCTCCAAGTACTGGGATTACAGGCATATGCCACCCCACCTGGCTATATATATGTATATATACATTGTGTGTATCTGCTTTATACATTAAAAGTATGATGCCCCTCCTCACAGCTAAAGAATTTGTCATTTTGGGATAATATCACACTGTTGAGAATATATGTTGTAAACATTCTTCAATTTTTAGTATATATTGTCATGTTTTCCCCTTGAAAGATGTTACTAATCTCAAGTTTCATCAGAAACATGCAGAGGTGCATGTTTCCCCTATTATCCAGCTAACACTGTGTGAAAATAAGTGCATAGCACTTTTTTTAAATGGAAGTTTCTCGATGAAAATCTTAAAATTATGTTATTTTGCTTAAAATTGTGTGTGAGGGGTATTGGGTGTTGAATCCAGGGGCTTTCTACCTCTGAGCTACACCCCCAGCTCTATTTTATTATATATTGAAACCAGAACCTCCAATCATCCTGTCTCAGCCTCCCAAGTACTGAGATTACAAGTATGCACCACCACACCTGGCAACTTGTAAATATTTCTTAGTACCAAATACTTGGGATGAAAATATTTACTTATTTCAGACTTTTTCCTGCTATTATAGGACAATGGCTGATTTCAAACTTTCAAGCAATTTACATTTAGAAAGTATGCTTCTAAGTGTCACTATAGCTCTCACTATAATTTAGACCCTTTTTAAGTCAATTTGTTATTGATTCAACCAGAATGGTCAATTATATCCTGCAGAACTTCTTTAGTTCTCAAATTATTGACCTGGTCAAGTCAATTTGTAATTAGACAACTTTTAAAAAGTACTTTCTCTCCAGAACTATAATGTAGCTTTGAACTATTATGAGTTCTCCCAAACTTGGTGATTATCTGGGTCTGATACTGTTTTTATCTACAGCAATTATTTCTTTTTTTTTTTTTTTTTTTTTTTTTGCGGTACCGGGGATTGAACCCAGGGGCGTTCTACCTCCGCGCTACGCCCCCGGCCCTATTTTTTTATGCTTTATTTTGAAACCGGGTCTCATGAAGTTGCGGAGGGCCTCACTAAGGAGAGAGAGAGAGAGAGAGAGAGAGAGAGAGAGAGAGCGGGCGCTCTGAGGCTGGCCGCGAACCCCGATCCTCCGGTCTCCGCCTCCCAAAGTACTGGGATTACAAGCGTGCGCCACCACGCCCGGCAGCAATTATTTCTTATTGAGGTACAACTTGTGTTTGACAATGGGCTTGAAAGAATTGCTTAGAACACGCCAACCCTAGACTGTTTTTGCCAGCTTAGTATTAGGTAAGAACCATATAGAATGTCATTTTTTAATTCAAGGTGATTAAATATCAGCAACTCCATATAATTCAGTCTAATAGTTTAGTTTCCTTTCATGCAACTTAGAACAAAAATGAGTGTTTATAAAGTGATAGGATTAACTAGGCCCTGCCACATAATTTAATGTTATTTTTTAATTTTGCTCTTTACAAGCAAGATCCAAACAAACTTACCTCTTAGAGGATTCAATGTTTGATTTATTTTCAGATTGATACAAATAATGAAGAGCCTCATTCCCTTCCATCAGGAAAGTAAACCCAGCCCCAAACTTGTTTAAAGAAAAGAACACAGGGGCAGGAGTCAGGGGCCTGGATTCTATGCTGGGCTTGTCCACTTCCTGGCTGTGTGAACTTGGGCCAGGCACTGGGCCTCACTAATTCTTCATATCAATAAGCAGTTAGCTCCTCAGGGAGGTCGTCCCTGAGCATCACCAAGGTTGGGATCCCCATAGCATTCTTTTTTTTTTTTTTGCGGTACTAGGATTGAACCCAGGGGAACCCCAAGCTACACCCCAGTCATATTTTTTTATTCTTTATTTTGAAACTGGGTCTCACTAAGTGGTGGAGGGCCTCACTAATTAGCTGAGGCTGGCCGCAAACCTGGATCCTCCGGTCTCAGCCTCCCAAGTACTGGGATTACAAGCCTATGCCACCATGCCCGGCTCCCATAGCATTCTTTGCTCTTCCTTTTGTAAAAGTATTTATCATACTAAAAATCGCATATTTAATGTTTATGTTCCTTACCAAATAAGAAGCCCAAGGGCAGGGATATAAATGTCTTGTTTATTCTTTTTTTTTTTGTGGATAGTATGCTTTATTATTAAAGTTTATTATTCTCATAATTACAGGCTACAATCTAGAAGTTTGAAACACAAGATAAAATTCCCTGAAGAGAACCCAAATCAAGCTGAACTAGCACGTAGAAGATGGTTAAAACTTCGTTAAGTAGCACTGCTTAGCTCTCAGCAATACTGATCTGACCTTTTCAAGCACAGGCCCTGGAACCAGGGTCAAGAACATAAAACATAGCTGGGCGTGGTGGCACACACTTGTATTGGGAGGCTGAGACAGGAGGATCGCAGATTCGAAGCCAGCCTCGACAACTTAGCGAGGCCCTCCACAACTTAGTGAGACCGTTTCCAAATAAGAAATAAAATCGGGCTGGGGGTATAACTTGGAGGTAGAATGCCTCTGGGTTCCAACCCCAGTACCAAAAAAAAAAAAAAAGAACTTAAAACATCACAAATGACTCTAAGACATTCATCCTATTGTTTATTCTTTTATCCCTGAAATCTAGCACAATACCTGACATACAGTAAATAACCAATGTGCTTTTGTTCAATGAATAAGTAAATGAAATCAAACTGATAGTTTAAATCCTCAGTTCCATCATCTGTAAAGGACAAATAGTGCCTCTAATGCCACTCACAGGGTTGCTATGATGTTGAGATGAGGTGGTTGGCTGACTTGAATGAGGCAGAAGGTATGTGCAGATGGTCCTGGCTTACATTGCTAAGGCTGTTCTTGAACCTGAGATCCTCCTGTCTCAGCCTCCCATGTACTAGGATTACAGGCATGTACCACTACATCTGGCTTTTTTGTGACTTTTTTGATGGTGTGAAAGTGATACACATCAGTAGAAACTGTACTTCAAAAAAATTTTTTTGTGATATTGGGAATTGAACCCAGTGGCATTCTATTTATAAGCTAGATCCTCAGCCGTTTTTATTTTGAAATGGGGTCTCACTAAATTACCACACCCTGGCCTCCTTTCTCAGCTTCTCAAGTACTAGGATTACAAATGAGCATCACAGCCACTGGCAGTACTTCAACATTTGAATTTTGATATTTTCCAAACTAAGGAATATGTCATGGTACTCTCTCTGTGGGCACTGTGAGGTGTGACTCTGAGATCTGGCCATAAGGTCATGCCAGAGGATGACCGAGAACAGAGGAACAAAGAAAAAGAAACACCCTCCTGACCATTGCCCTGCCCCGAGATGATCTGGCCACTAGCATACCAATCAGTGGCTTACACGACTACTCCTGTATGACCGCCCCCCTTCCTTGCCCCATAAAAAGCCCCTAGTCTGTAAGCAGACTTTCTGACTCTCATGGGCTCTCTCCCTGGTCAGATGCTCCCTTACAGCTTTTATTCCTAAATAAAGCCTGTTCCCTGCTATCCACCACTCTCACAGTACTAGACAGTGGCAGCAAGGCACAGCTCCTACTCACCCATGCGACCAAGAGGGTAAACAACCATTACTCTACGGTGTACTGTGTTGCTACACTATAATGTTCAAAAGGTTAGGATATTAAGTAAATTTTTGACTTATGACATTTTCATCTTATGATAGGTTTACTGGGATATAATTCTATTTTAAGTTAGGAAGCATCTGCATTTCACCACTCCGCTATAGAACTTTCCTCAAATCCAAGAGGGATAATGTACATGAAAGTGTTTTATACACTGAACAGCTCTATATAAACAAGATTTAATATTATCTCTTATATGAGTAAAGAATTTAGCATATCCATCATATAAAGGTTTGCTTAAGGCTTCATTCCACTAGACTGGGCTTCTTGTGGCTACCTACACCTTTGCTTTTTCCAAGTCATTAAATGTACCATTTCACACCATTTCCTAACCTCTACCACCTGTGTTGATTTGTTTCCTCTTCTTAGGAGCACACCCAAATAATAAAGATGCTGTATCAATTAGGGTTAAGCCAAAGAAACAGAAGCCACTCTAGGTTTTATAAATAGGAAGAATTTAATAAAGAAATGTCCTTTATATTTGAGAGTTTTTGTCATGAACACATTTTGAATTTTATCAAATGCTTTTTCTGTATCTTTTTATCTTGTTTTTAAATCTGTTTAGTAAGGGCAATTGTCATACCTCCTGTGGTTACTATAATAATTACCTTAGTTATGGATATGTGTTTATATACACATACATGTGTACACATAAAATAAGAGCTTGTACAATTTTTAGAAATAGAATGCAATGAACAGTAGTTCTTATTTATCTAGTTAATTTTTTTCTGTGCTACTGGGAATTGAACCCAGGGCCATTCTACCTCCAAACTATAGCTCCAGCCCTTTTTTATCTATTTTTTGTTTTGAAACAGGTCCTTGCCAGGTTACTAAGAGTATCACTACATTGCTGAGGCTATCCTGGAATCTAGGATCCTCCTGTCTCAGCCTTCCAATTACTGGGAGTACAGGTGTGAGCCACCACACCCAGCTTATCTAGTTAATTTTTATGGTCCTATGTGATTATATATTATCTCTGTTACAAACTGTAAATTCTCTAAGATCAAAGAACCAATCTTGAGATTGTATAAAGTTCCTTAATTGAAAAACTAGTGTGCACTCAGCCCATAATTCCTTCAAAAGTGAGTCATATTGAATATGGAGATGTTAACATAGAGGACAAACATGTGTTTGCCTTTTTTTTTACCATGTCTATTATATAGCCCCTCCACACACATTTTTTATTACATCACTCATTATCTAGATTAGAATACAGTTGAGAAACATTTGTTTAATCTTAGCAAAAATAGAACCAGGGACCAGTCTCCAAGGAATAAAATTCCTTCCATTCCACACACATTGACCTAGTTCTCTCTTTGCACAAGACACAGTGCAGGACGTGTCCATAAGCAAGACATGTTCTCTGACATTAGAAAACTTGGGCATTGAAAATCTTCAGTAGCTTGGAGTTGGAAACACCTGACCTTGCCTGGAAGGAAAAGAAATCTGGATTATAATAAAGATTTGATACTAGGTGTCCCAAAACTGTGGTTCATGTGCTTTGCTTTTGCCTTTTAAAATAATGGCAGTAAAGCTGGGAATGGTGGTGCACGCTTGTAATCCCAGTACTTGGGAGGCTGAGACATGAGGATCACAGGTTCGAGGCCAGCCTCAGCTACGTAGGGAGTAGTGAGGCCCTTCGCAACTTAGTGAGACCCTGTTTCAAAATAAAGAATAAAAAATAGGGCTGGGGGTGTAGCTCAGAGGCAGAATGCCCCTGGGTTCAATCCTGAGTACTGCAAAAATAAATGAATAAAATAAAATAATGGCAGTATATTACATTGACATGGTGATTCTAGTAACTGAAGGCATACACATGTGTTACCTCATTTAATCTCTGTTTCACCCCATTGAGTGGAATACTATTTTCTTATTTAACAAGTGGATAAGCTTAGTATCAGAAAAGTTAACATTTTTAAAATGGATCCCAAGACTTTATTATATGACTTGGAGCCATCTCTGAAGTCTCCTGACTCTGTATCTTATACTCCTTCCCCAGGAATATTAAAATTAGAAATTATTTCTAATTCTGAATTAGAGAAAGAAGACATGGGTGGATTCAAAAAAGTAGTAAAAGGTGTTCAGACATAGAAGATTGATAGTGACCATGACCTACCCCAGGGAGGATCTGGTGTTAACAGAATGAGCTCAAGCACTAGGTTAAGGAGACTACATGTTGTCTTCGTTGTTTCAGATAAAAAAAAATTAACTTCTCTGGATCTCAATTTTGCCATCTGACAATCACCTGCCCTACTCCTCATAGGCTTATTGCAATGATCAAATTACAGCATGTGTTAAAGTATATAAATGCAAGCTAATGAGTGTGCCATCTCTAAACATGCTATTCATCATCAGTGTGCCTTGGCATAGCTCATTCTTGATATCATAAATACGATGAAAGCTCCACGAAAGCTCAGGCACTGCCTTTTGCCACCAGAGTAACCACCATTCCAGGGTCAGAGCACAAAAGTAGTGAAAGAAAACTGCAATGCAGAACAGTAGAACACAGCAACAACAAAAATGGGTCAGATCTGCCTGGATTGGAATTATACCTTAGAGATACATGAGGCAAGTGGTCTGGAAAACATTCTTAAATGTCTATAAAAATTGTCTTACATTTACAAATTGAGATAAGACATACATTTAGTATATTTTTGGAGAACTTAATACCAAATGTAACTAGAATTTCAAATTTTGTGCTACATATAAATATAAACATGTTTGCTTTATTATCCCTGTTTCTAATCACATATTTATTTGTTCATCTTATTTGAGCATATCTGCTTTATACCAGATTTCACACCAGTCACTGGGTATACCGGTCTTTGCTCTCCTCTGCCCCTTATTTTAGAAAGTATAATTCCAAAGGCTCAAAAGCCACTATCAATGTCCTGTATCCAGGGAACACAATGAATAGAACTCTTCCCATCCCTTTCCTCAAAGAAGAGTCATTTATTACCAAGTCCAATGGAAGAAAATCCCGATTTAGAAGAAGAAGAACCATGATCAAAGCAAGAGAAGAGAAGTAAGTAGGTATAACCAGCGGCACATCAGAGATCAGAAGGAATAACATGGTGTCAGGCAGAACCCAAATAAACCCAATCCAGGAAGAGGATAAAATCAGAGGTCTAAGAATGGAAACAAAAATAATGTTTTTATCTCATCCTTTCATTCAATAAATATTGAGTGCCTACTATTTTCCATGGTTTCCTTAAGATTCTAAATCTAAGAACACGTTATTGCAACCAAGTGGTGATGCCTTAGAGGAACTTAGGATTTATTATAAGCTGTAGCTTAAAGGCAAACGATTTCAGATGCCATTACCAATCCCCAAAGTCATTTAGTCACCAGTATGAGCTATAATGGATTATTGATCTCATAGACTATAAAGGCTCTCAAAGATCTATCATAGGCTATTGGGTTAATCTAGCGACTGAACATGCATACTTATTTGTCTATTCTCTCCTCTCGTTCTCATGTATAATTCCTTTTTCTGGAGCTAATGGGAGTTATGTGCCTGCTTCCAAGAGGAAAGGAACACATTTTTAGGCTTCATGCTTCAAATCCCAATGAAATAATAGCTCAGAGAATGAAGCCTCTGAATGCTTAAATTTGAATTCTCCAAATGTTGTATTCATTTATATGTCCATCATCATTAAACCTGTTCAGAAGTAAGTGCCTACTGAATTTCATCTTTAATTTAGATTATTTTTAAGCTATAGTATATACACGTATTAGCTCTGGCATGAACTGCAGTTTCATGCTTTGTGATATATCTGTTTAGGTGTGTGTGTGTGTGTGTGCTTGTGTGTGTGTAAGAGACAGTGAAAGCCTGGGCACCAGGTGGCTTTCTGCCAGCATTCTAATTATACCCTTAACTGAAACCCTACTCATGATTTTCCAAGGATAGACTGACTGAAAGGGATGAACCCTTAAAATATGAGTTACTTAATAAGAAAATACATAATCATCACCATAATGCTGCAAGCATGCATTACCAATGGCCTTGCTCTATGTACACTAAAGAACACATTTCAATAAAGAACTATACAATATCACAGTGAGTATGTCTTTCCTTGTACAATTGGGTGAAAAATTCACATTAGTTAAGTCACTGGCTTAAATAGAAGAAATTACTCATTCACGATGTATATTTATATTTCTCTAAGTAATGCCTTGTGTAAAATCCCCAAAACTCTGGAAAAGTATATGAAACCATATTTTCTCTTATATATGATAGTAGGAAGATATATATATATATATATATATATATATATATATATATTCTGTAATTTCAAATAATATAAACAAAAATGGCATAATTCTACCAATTCTCTCTCTATTTATATATATACATATATATATAATCTTACTGATATATATAATTCTTACTGAAAAATGCAAATGAAATTGATTGTTATATATATATCTTAATGATATATATATATATAATTATAGGTACCTATTAAACATACATGCACCATTTTAATGATTGCCTTAAAAAGCCTCTGTACTTTGCAGGATTTATCTTAAATTTTCTCACCACTCAAGGTCTAGCCTCAGATCCATCTTAACTATGAAAACTTTCCTCACTTCTGCTCATCCTGACCTGCCATGTCTGCATTACAATTGTACCTCCAGCTTATGAGCATAGTATGCATTTCATTCTTTTTATAGTTTTCATGGGAGTTACCTTTGCCTTTCAGGCTGGTTTGATTATAGGGGAGAAAATGTTGTTTGGAACTGAGTCTGTTAAATTTTCATCAGCTCTACAGCACCAAGAGAATAAGCCTGCAAATAAATTAGGCCCGTGTGTGCATCATTGTGATGAAAATGAGAAACAGTGAGTTTCTCAGTGATACTCTTTTTGGATCCAGGTACCCTGCTTGTTTTGACCAAAGCCAATGTTCTAGCTATAGACTAATGAGACTTAGTTTCCTTTACACACGCCTGTGTTTAATTACTTGAAACTGCAGGAGAAAAAAATTTAGCTTTAAGAAGCAAAGAAATGATCATGAAATTTAAAATGCCTTACATATTTACACTTGTACTCATTCTCAAGTTTAACAATCAATTTCATTTGCATTTTTCACTTTTACATATCACAATTAATAACTGAAGTAGCTTTTTGGATCAGTAGCATAAAATAATGGGTAAAACTGTAAGTTCTCTAGCCAGAGAGATCCTTGAATTTAAAATTCCCTACAATTTTAGTGTTCTCATCTCTAAAGCTGAGGTAATAATCATGCATCCTTAGCTTATTGCAAAGATTAATACAGATGATTCATATAAAGCAATTAACTTTATGTCTGATAGAGAAAACATAGTCAGCCGGGCGTGGTGGCGCACACTTGTAATCCCAGTACTTTGGGAGGTGGAGACCGGAGGATCCGGGTTCGCGGCCAGCCTCAGCTCTCTCTCTCTCTCTCTCTACCTGTCTCTCTCTCTCTCTCTCTCTCTCCTTAGTGAGGCCCTCTGCAACTATGTGAGACCCGGTTTCAAAATAAAGTATAAAAAATAGGGCCGGGGGCGTAGCGCGGAGGTAGAACACCCCTGCGTTCAATCCCCGGTACTGCAGAAAAAAAAAAAAAAGAGAAAACATAGTCAGAAGATATTATTTGTATTACAATTATTTTTTTAATTTTAAGTATCAATCTACAATTATTATTTGCCTTCATGCCATTTCCCCTTGTTCATGAAGGTCTTGTTACCTGACTCACAATCTACATTAATCAATTCCTGCAATTTTCTTGGATGATTGTAATGATTGTCAACCTCTTAGTCTGTTGACTTTATCATTCCCAAAGCCTCCTCCACTCACCTCAGTGAACAGATCACACAGTGGTAACTGTGTTTTTCTATTATCCAAACCTCCCAATTCTCAAAATCCTTCTCCATAGCCATGGTGGCTTGTCTTTCTAGTCTACATATTCAATCTCATATGGATCACATCAGTTCCTCCACTTATTTCTCTCTTCACCTACAATTTTTTATTCTCCTCCTGTCTTTAATTACTTTTATCCCAAGCTTAGAACACACAGTCATTTCAAAACTATTTCCACAAACCTAACTTTTCATTCTCCATCTATTTTCTTAATCAAACCCACCTAAAAAATCCCATCCCTGTTTCAATTTTTCTCTGTTTTGAATCTTGAAAGTCAAATATTGATTCAATAAAAGTACTTAACTTTACAACCAATAACCACAGTAGGTTTCTAAAACTCCTAGACAATCCTATTTCTCTAGCTAAATTATCATCCACTTTTTTCAAAAACTTTTTCGGATCTTCTCAATTCTCTTCAAACTCTTGAATATCTCAGCTCTTCCCTTACCTTAATGTATAGCCTTACCTCTGTAATTCACATACGCACACATTCTTTCTTTCAATCTCCCTCTCCCACTACACACACACACACACACACACACACACACGAGGCAGGTAAGGAAAGATAGAGACATGATTGAATGGGCCTCTCAAATGTTTATATATGTATCTATTAAATATATATATATATATATATATATATATATATATATACCTGTGGTATGTGCACTGTTTGTCTCCTACTCATTTCTTTTTATTATAGAGAGACTCATTCTTTCTACTGAAATCCAATCACTTTTCTTCCACTTCTTTGGGTTTCTATATTTCAACCTCTCTCTCTCTATTGCATTCATCCTGTCAGCATTTAAATTTAATTTATCTCACATAAAACAAAAATCCTTTCTTTGGTCCCCTTAAATCCTCCTGCTATCCAGTCATAGTCCTCTTTTTCTCATCACTGTTCTTAAGCATTAAAAAAAATCCTCATAATAACCATCTCTTTTCCCTTACCTGTCATTTATTTCTTAGCCTACCTTCACCTGGTTTTTCAATCCATTCCACTAAAATGGCATTTATTAAATTCATCAATGACTCAATAATGCTAAATATAAAATATTTTGTTTTGAAATTTCCACTTTGTTTTACTGAGATGCTCAAAAACATAAGATGCTCGACAATCCCTGATTTCTTTCCTACATTCCCTTCCTTCTGAATATTACACAATACTCCTTTACAAGATGGCCTCATATAGACCTAGGATATCTATTACTATCCATATACTATTGATTTACTAATGCATATTTCTAGCTCTTTCTTTTGAGCCTTAAACCTATTCCTCTATTTGCCTTTTTGACGCCTCCACTTGAATGCCTCAGTTGCACCTCAGACCCAACATGATGAAAACTGAATTCACCTGCCCTTCAAACCTAGTTCACATTCAATGTTTTTCATCTCAGTAAATGGCAGGATACACTATTTATGCTATTGCCCAACTCAGGAATCTAGAAGTTATTCTTTAATCCCCCTCCTCCTTCTCATTGGTGTTACCACAATCTTTTTATTTGTCTCCAACTTCAAAAACACCGCCATCATCTCTTCCAGCCTCCAGTCAATATTATCATTTTATTTCACTGTAACTCTTCACTGGCCATGTGCTTCCTCACAGGTCATTTTCTAACTCAATCTTTATGCAAAACGGAAATCTTATCATGCCATTTTTTTTATGCTGGAAACCTCAAAGATTACACAACTCTGTTAGAATGAAGACAAAATCCTTTAATAAGCCTTGCAACCACCACAGAGTAAGGCTTCTGCCTCTCTTCAGCATCATTTTAACCAATTTACCCTTCTCTATCTGCATTCCCTTCTGCACTCTACACTGAGATCTCCATGAGGAAAGCATCATTCTATTTTGTTCAGCATCTTATTCTCAGTACTCACCAGAATGTCTAGCACCCAGTTTGTGTCAATATGCTTTCCCAAGGCTACAGAGCCACTAGCACCAACCTTTATACTTGAAAGAGCCAACTAAGCTGGGCATGGTGTTACATGCTTGTAATCCTAGTACCTGGGAGACTGAGACAGGAGGATATCAGATGAGAGGCCAGCCTCAGTAACTTAACAAGACCCTCAGCAACTTAGTGAAACCTTGCTTCAAAACAAAAAATAAAATAGGGCTGGGGTGTACCTTGGAGACAGAATGTCCCTAGGTTCAACCTCCATTAAACTATTAGGTATGAATGGAACTGAGTGTGGGCTGGGAGAAAGGACAAGCAATGCTATCTTTATTGTCATGTGCACTTTTAGCATGTCCCTTGCTCACCAACCCAGATTAATTGCTGGTTCTCAAATACTACCTATTAAGGAAGAGGAAACAAGGAGAGGATGAGAAAGAGAAGGATGAGGAGAAGGAAGGCAAGAAGAGGACAAGAAGAGGAGGGAGAAAGAAGGTAAGGAGAAAAATTGCTGAGTCTTTGTAGAATTCAAATCTCACCTACAATTAGAAATTTTTCATTAAAAAATGTAAAATGAATGTACAGAAGAGAGTTTGTGAAAGCAAAAACAGAAAGCATTGTCTTGAAAAAAATTGTCATTTTCAGCAACACAAACCAAACAAGCTCCTGGCATTCCTGATACAAAAGAGGTGTCATAATTTCATGCTTTTGAAAACACACACTGCGAGCGATCAAGGGAAAAAGGAAATTAAAAACTAATTCTGCTGTTTATTCTACTCATTTATTTTATCAGTCACCTCAGTCTTACACTTAATAATAATCAACAGGATTTGATAGACACACCTAGGTGAGGTCAGACATCTTCCCTCAAAATTTCCAGAAAGCTGGAAGGAAAAGTCAAATAACAATGCTTTGGGGAGGAATCCCTAATTATGCAATCAAAAGTTTCAGCTCTAACATTTCAAGTTACTGTAAAACTTCTACAATCAGAAATTGCAGTGGGATATTAATAATTCAAACTTGGAGCACTTCTCCTATGGAATCAAAATATTTGATATTCACAAATCATGCAAGGAATACTGTTCCCAGAAAAATATGAACTTAGAATAATGGCAACCACTTACCAAAGTAAGCTCTGATGGCAACTGGCTACATTTACATGATTCTCCCTCCCTGACTTTTGGTAGTTGGGACTTTGACATTTACTGAGGCCCATGATGGTCCCTGGTGTGATTTAGGTTTGGAATGTCCCCCAAAAGGCTTATGTGTTGAAAGCATAACCCCTGGTGCAGTAAGGTTCAGAGTTGGGGCATGCCAAGAGGAGGTGGGTCCCTGGGGTGTGGCCTTACGGACTACATATGTCCCTGGTCCCTTCCTCTCACACTCTCTCTGCTTTCCAGTGGCCAAGAGCTTAGGGTGGTTTTTCCTTCTCTGCCATGCCCTGAAGAGCTGCCACCCCAGTTCCTGCCTAGGAGCCAGCTGATCTTGTATTGGTCTCTGAAACTGTGAGCCCCAAATAAACCTTTCTTCCTCTAAGTTGTACTTGTTGGGTATTTTGGTCATGGAAGCATAACAGCTAACTAAAACAATCCCTTTTGTGTAAATTCCACTTATGACTTGCCAGTTTTCTGAAAATGATTCATAATGCATAAAACAAAATTATCCATAAGAGTCTATCTTTTGCTGCTTATGAAATTTTTTTCAGGACTGTGGGGAGGGAGCTGGATATGGTGGGAGCCATTAGCTTTAATTATCCTTAAACATCAAGACCTAAGTGTATAATTCTAAGCAAAGGGGGGAGCTAACTTTTCTCAAAATAGCAAGAATATGTGCAGTAGAGCACATGACATGAAAGAATATTACTGAGGCCTATGGTTTGCAACTATTATATTTGTGACTGTCAGTAATAATTATCAATGTGTGATTTACTGCTCTCTTTATTCCTAAATAAATCTCTGGCAATCAATCAATAACTACTTACTGAGGACTGGCTGAAAACAGATTCCCTGGAAACAAACTCTGGGACTGATATTTGCCTGCAGAAACTCACTGAAGATCAGCATCCTAGGGGGAGTAGAAGAAACAGAGTAGGACAGAGGAAGAAATTGAATCACAGTAACATCACAACTAAGGCCTTAGCTAATCATAGCTTCTACAGATAGCTGTGAATGGGAAAAGCCTTCAGACTAAAGCAGTAGAAGTGTGCCTTTTGTACCTCCCCTAACCCTGACTGTCCCTAATAGAGAAGTTACAAGATACAAGCTCTCTTCTTTGAAGGAATTTCAAAAAAAGTGACTCGTATGTGCAGTGTTAACTGTCTGAGAGATACAACACAATATCCCTAAAACACCTCTTATGTATATTTCATGAACCCTCTGGCATTAACTAAATAGAGAGAACACAGAATATACGCAATTGATACCTAACAAACTCCTACTTTTCCTTTGTGACCCAGCCCAAATAGTTATGAGATCTATGGAGATTTCCCAGAGTAAAAAATAAATGTCCCCTCCTCCTTGTTCCCTCCTCAGGCACACTCATAGACCTATGATAACACCTGTCAAACCAAATCCTGTTATTTTTTCGGGTCTGTGTCTCACTCTGGATTATTTGTTCCTTGAGGGTAGGCTGCAATTTAACTGTCACTATCCTAAGTAAAATCTCCCTATACCCTATGTATCCATATTTCATTTGTTATTATGAATTACATTAAGCTTATGGTCCCTCTTAGTATTTATTATGACATATAATTATTAGTTTTATCCACTTGCCTATTATTAAACAGTTGGTGAAACCACTGTTTCATAATCTCATTTAAGTAAGAGTAATCATATATGTTACCATTTGATTTATAATTAGATTAAGTCTTGTTAGTGACATATAATAGACAGAATCATATTTGTTAATCTTAATAATTTGGGAATTTAAGAAGCCTTTCATTTTTCATGCTTGGAAGCCAGTTTTTGGACAACACTATCATATATCTTGTTTATTCCAAATCCGTGATTTGAGGTACTTATTTCATGGCAGCTTTTTAAGTTGCTAGATTCTCAGTCAAAGCCTATAATCAGCATTATCCAATGTGTATGTGTGCAATATCAGTAAAATCAACCATTTGTATGATTTTATGATCTCCTTGATCTAGGAATATACTCTGCCTTGAATACATTTTCATGATTTGAGAACTGGAAATATGGGTGAGTTTGAAGTTAAATCAAATTTCCACTTTTCCTATCCTTAATTTTATATACATACATTGTATACATATACATTTGAGTTCAATATAAAATAAGAGGAAATAGTTATTGTTCGATAACATGCATCTTATAAATAATTAGATTCAAGCAGTATGAGAGAATGAAGTAAACATTCAATAGAGTATTATGTAGAAATATCAAAAAATTTTGGCATTAGTAATTTGTCACTCCTTTACCGGCAGGTATCGGTTAACTGTCACACATGGAGGTCATTCTAATAACAGAACTCTAGATTCTGTTAATATTGTACTTGCTAATGCATTTGCTCAAATCACTTCTTTTGATCTCCAATTAATACATCTATAAACTGTGAACATTGGAATATATGATTACCAAACTGCCTGAATTTCTACAGTTCAATGTTAATTCTCAGTAACCAGGATTCATGGAGCTACTAAAAGACAACTTTTTTTTCTTCAGAGAACATTAGCAAAGATCTTAGATATGTAAGAGAGTTTCTACTAGGTCTTGCCTTTTTTTGGGTGATGTCTCCTTTAACCATTTAAGGGGAATTAAAATCATAAACTTAGTAGAGTAGCATAAGGCAGGTTAGAAATTTAGAGAGAGGAGATTGGAACATTTATTTTTGTAACAGTATCTCATTTCTTCCTCCATTCTGCTTCAGTAGTGTCATTTGGCTGCAAAAGCCTCTTTCCACAGAGTTTCTCTTTCATTTAAATTAGGCCATTCCATTATTAAATATATTCACTATGATTACTAATGGCACCAGAGAAGGTGCAGAGTGGGATATGGGATGGTGTCTAGAAACATTTGACCTGATAATTAACATGTTGGCTATGACTAGCATCATATCAAAGAAGAAGCTGCCATTTCTTTCCTCTCTAGGTCTTCCGGCCTTTTGCACAAAATGGCCTCTGTATGGACCCCCATGGACAAGAATACAAGGGAAAAGACTATAGTCCTCAGGAGGATGGCTAATACAGAGATTGCAAAATGGAAATACAAGAACCATCTGTTAAAAATGCACACTTGAAAAGTTGTAAGCCACGAGGACCTTTTAAAGTCTTTACCGTGTTAAGTACATCTGGAATCACTGGTTATTGGGTGCTTGGAAAAGGAAACAGGTCCCAGCTAACCCTGGGCACTAGTAGTCAAACAGGAGCAAGTCCAGAACAAAGGAAGATCGTTAAGTAGCCCTCCTCAGGGGCAGCACAAGAGGAAAGAGGCTGGAGAGATCTATCTCCCTAAACACTCTAAGCAAATGTTGCAGATTCTGACATCGTGGCCAGATCTTCATGTTTCTAGAGAGAGAGAGCCAATTCACAAAAGGTCATGTTAATGGATCACAAGAGAAATTATTTTTCCCAAAATGATATAATTTAAATTTCTCATATCAAGCACTTACTTTGTGTCAAAGTATGGGCAAATCACAGGTAACATCTTATTTAATCATTGCTTAAAACCTTTATGAAGTATGTGATATTATTTCTTCTTTTTAAGGATAAAGGAACTGAGAATCACAGAGACTGACTGAGCAGCCACATAGTTTGTGGTAAAATTTCAACTAGCTCACTAGAATCTATAAATCATTGTGATTTTGCACTAATGAGAGGACATTCCATAGAATACTTTGATCTTTATTTCCTGAGCAAAGAAAAGGAAAGTAGTCACAACAATTTGAAATTTCACCAAAAACATTAAATTTGTTTCCAACATCATGGACTTTTACCATTTCATGGACATTGATGATTTCTAGAGGAAAATGATCACCTCTTGCATATATAATTGGGTAAATCAACTTTTCTAAGTAGATTGCATTACAAAGCCTTTCACTAACTTGTTAAAGTTGGTACATCCAGAATAAAGCACATTCATTGTTCTTGGGTGAAATTCTCATTTGGGAAATTTTAGAAGTTAATTTCTACAACATTGAGTGCACTAAAAAAATAAGTTTTTAAACTGGCTATGGTGGATCATGTTTGTAATCCCAGTACTTAGGAGTCTGAGACAGGAGAATTGCAGGTTCGTGCCAGCCTCAGCTACTTAGTGAGGCCCTCACAATTTAGTGAGACCCTGTTTCAAAATAAAGAATAAAAAATAGGGCTGGAGGTGTAGCTCAGAGGTAGAATACCCTGGGTTTAATCCCCAATACCGCAAACCAAAACAAAAAAAAACTTCTTAAATTATATCTATGAATAAATGAATGAAATTCTCTCAAAGGAAGAAAATAAAACTTCTTGAAAAAATTACATATCTTGCTTCATCTCCCAAAATGTACACCTTAATACCCACACGCCCACACACAGGTGTATATTCTTACACTTTCCCATCTCTACAAGCAAAGCCAATACATTGTGGACTATAATACATGTTGATTTTTTATACCATTAACTTTTTTCTGTCTCTTTATATGCCAAGGTATCTTAATCTTTAATATAAAAAATTAGAATATTTTCCCCAAAGTTCCTCTAAACTTTAGGATAATCCTTTCTTGTCAGTTTTGATCCTTTGACCTATCTTTAATCTATGTCCCAAATTTAGTTAGCCATAGAAGCAAGAGGGTTATATTGATTAAAGTAGGAAAGTGTTTTGCCAAGATGAACTTTAGTATACAAATTCACTAACTACAGGAACCAGATTACTTGAAATGCCATATTTGAATATTATTTTAAAGATTTATCATGCCAGCATAAAAATAGGAATGGAGCAAACCAACTGATAGAGACATAACAGACATGTAATTAAAGCTATAGGTGTGCAGAGCACTGTCAGCCTAGACGTGTATTGTCACTGATAAAAAAGAAAAGACTTACAGAGTTTAAAAAACCTCTGCCAGTTAAATATACCAAAAATAGTCCTGAGACTTTGGAAATGTTGTACCATCTGTGTCAAAGGCAAGTCTCATTCTCTTTGCAGTTATGTTCAATGTTTTATGTTCCCATCTTTTCTGTCCCCTCATCTTTTGGTGATGTAAGTGTTATGTGTCTGTGGACCTAAAGAGAAAGCTCACATAAACACAATGCCTACATCGACAGCTTTACAGTTGGTCCATAGTGAAGACAGCATCTATTGAGCATGGTATACTTTCACTGTAGTGTAACTAGAGACTTTGGAAAGGGAAGGTTAGCTGCTAACCACCTAGTCTGCTTGCTTGATTAGTTATGCATACTGCTAACATTTCCTTAAATTCCAAAGCCTCAACTAGATTATAGGTTAGTAAGTAAAATAGTTGTATATCTTTTTTGAAAATAAGAGGATTTAATTTGAAATCATAAAATAGTCATTCATTGCTCTTGGATGAAATTCCCATTTGGGAAATATTGAATGTTAATTTCCACAACCTTATGTAGAGTACAAGAAATCCCACTAAATTAAATTCTATCAATTTAGCACTCATATAGATGGCAACAAGGATAGCAAATCTTCAGCCCTCCCAAACAATTAAACAGGACTTGGGTGTGAGTGGTAAAATTTCAATGAAGGTGTGTTTATAAGGATAAGAACAATAAATAGTATATTGAGAACTTCCTTGGACCCACGCATTAGCTAAAGTGTTTTAATACATTGACTATTTTAATATAGTTTTATTGATGCATTGTAATTATACATCATACTGAGGTTCAGAGTGATAGGAACATACATGCACACAATACTTGGTACATTTCCTTCTTAATACTCAGAGCAATCCCATCAGATAAGAACGCTTGTCATCCCATTTTTGACACATGAGGAAAATATGGCTCAGAGAACAAAAAGTACTTGTCCACATCTATAGAGCTCGCAAATGACCTTTTTTGTACTGGAGATTGAACCCAGGGACATTCATTACACCCCCACCCTCTTTTATTATTTTTATTTTGAAACAGAGTCTTGTTTCACTAGGTTGCTGAGGCTGGCCTTGAACCTGTGATCCTCTAGTCTCAGCTTCCCAAATACTGGAACACCATGCCCAGCTGCAAGTGATTTCTTGAGATAGGAATGAGATAGTCTGACATCAAAGTCAAAGCTTTAAATTGCTATGCCACTATGAAAAAGAAAACAAGGGCTGTTTACAAAATTAAAAGAAGAACAGAACAATATCCCAATATGATAGGAAAGAGGGCAGAAATAAAGCCAATAATTCTCCTATATTAAAATCTTGCATCCTTTCTTCTTGCACCGTAGCAGTCTTTATGCTGCAGGGAGCATAACTGTGGATGCATCAGACCCTCAGTCTCCTGCCTTCACCACTAGAGAAGGAAGGACACATCCTCACCACAGCCAGCACCCAAGACTGGAACATTATGGGGAAGGACTCCAATGCACTCCCACTTGGGACAAATGCTAAAAATGGTTGATCTGTTGGTTTAAAGGGGTAAAAAGGGTTGAGAATTCATTATGCAACTGCTTGGAAGGATTTGGGGGAGCAGTTCATCAAAGAAGAAAGGTGCTATTAACAGGAAAATATAAATGCAGTTGTATTAGCATAGAAATAACAATGAGTGTTTATAATACTTGGAGTCAGAGGTTGTGGATACTAGCCTTGGCTCAAGTATGAATGAGTCAGGGGCTGGCCATTAGGAATGGTTTCACATTCTCCAGTGTAGTCGTCCTTGTCTTTTTCTTCCTTCTCCCTTCCTCCTCCTCCTCCTCCTCCTCCTCCTCCTCCTCCTCCTCCTCTTCCTCCTCCTCCTCTTCCTCTCTTCTTCTTCCTTCTCCTCCTTCTTCATGTGTATGTACCCACCATACTGGGGATGTGGAAATGAAGCCAGGACTTGATACATGCTGGGCGAATGCTCTATCACTGTATACTCCCAGCCTTTTTTATTTTATTTTGAAAAAGGGTCTAGCTAAATTGCTCAGAATGGGCTTCAATTTGTGATCCTCCTGCCTCAGCCTCCTGAGTATCTGGGATGATAGGCTGCACCACCATTCCCAGCCTTTTGTTTTTGTTTTCTTGTAATCCTTGGGATGAAACCCAGGCTCTGTGCATGATAAGCAAGCGCTTTGCCACTGAGCTGCATCCCCAGCTCTACCCCATATATTCTGAACTATTTTAAAATTCTTCCAAATAAGATAATCATTTTCAAAAAGTTTGAATCATCCATGTGATTTATGATCCTTCCAACAAAACAAAGCTTTGTACTGTTTGTGGGGATGCATATATTTATGAGCTATGTAAATTATGTGTAACATTTTGGCCTGCCGAAGAGAAAAAAATATTTTCAAGTGTTTCAATAGCATCATATTCTAAGCACCAAACTTTAAATGTGAAATGTATATTAAATACAATTTTTCTAATTTATTTATTTATTAAAGCAGATATAAAAAGGCTTTAGCTGATAGAAAATTCTATTAACACATTTCATGCCTCTATAATGAAACAATTAAACCAAAATGTTCTATATTTACTTCTAACTAATTAGATTTATATTTTTACTATTCACTCCTTAATTTATCTATTAATGCACTTGTTAATTCAAGGTGTATTAAAATTCTATGACAAAAAGTGTGAATTAATTTACCTGCTTCTATCAATAAACAATCACCCACTACGCTCTGATGACTTCATTTAACAAATGCTACCAGTAACAGTGGCTTCAAATTTCCCCTGTATGTTGATGCTAATAGTCAAAGTCCTGTTCTGTTATAAAATATGACTTTTTTCAGAGAATAACTATGCAATAGATAATAGCAAACTTTACAATAAAATATGAATTTTCTAGAATCACAAGCAGCCTTCTCTAAATTTTGTCACATGTGCTGCCTCACTACTCTAATAAAAAATATTATCTCCTTAACATTCCAGTCAAACCATATGTTCCTGATAGCTTAGTTCACATGAGCCACTAGAAGAATTTAAACCGAAGCTGGCATGGTGGCACATGTCTATAATCAAGGTACTTGAGAGGCTGAAACAGCAGGATCACAGGTTCCAAGCCAGTCTCATCATGTTAGCAAGACCCTGCTTTAAAATAAAAAAATAAAAAGGGGCTAGGGTATAGTCCAGAGGTAAAATGACCATGGATTCAATCCCCAGTACCAAAGAAGAAGAAGAAGAAGAAGAAGAAGAAGAAGAAGAAGAAGAAGAGGAGGAGGAGGAGGAGGAGGAGGAGGAGGAGGAGGAGGAGGAGGAATAATTATTAAAGCATGTTTTATATTTAACACATGACAGAGAAGAATATCTCTCAAGTATCTGAGGAGTTTAGAAAGAGATACTTAGAAAACAAAAACTCTTCCATGGAATTTTAAAATCCCCTGATTCATCTCATTCTTCTAAATTCTTAACCAATTTTTATGTTCATTTATTGGTACATTGTAAATTATAATTATACATTTTGATATATGTCAGGGTATGAACATCATACATGCACACATTGCACATTTAGCCCTCCCTCCAATCCCACCCTATTCCCTCCCCCTTCCCTCCCTTTCATGCTC
>PVJS01007722.1:0-30985 GCA_004027185.1 Glis glis | reverse complement strand
AACCAATTTTAAACAGTCACAATAGCAAAGTGGCTTTACAATGTCTACTCAGAGTTAAAGTGAGAAAAAAGCTGATTTTAAAAGCCCAATTAGTAATATCCAGACTAGGAATAGAAATAACTACAAAATGTCTCTCCTATTTTCTAATTCTAAGCCCTCCAAATTATGTTTACTCAAGCAAACATTTTCCTTCAGATTAATACATTTCTTCTTATGTACAAATGGCCTACAGAAAGACAGTCTTTCTTATTACTCAGTGCCCTTTCATGGCCCCATATAAATAAATAACTCTTACAGGTTACCTTGTATGTCACTAAACAGACCATGAATATCTTGAAAAAATAGATACAAATATTAAGACCAACTAGGTCTAAATTTCCATGGAATCAAAAGAGGAATAGAGAGAAGCTTCTTATCATACAATTCAGAAAGCTCTGTACTGGGTTTCTCCAATATTGACAAGACTTATAGTCGCTAGTGCATTTTCTTGTCCTTTAGAGTTATTTTATTCAATGGCTAGAAGAAAATTGCAAAAAATAATTTGAAAGCCAAAATGCTCCTGAAATAACAAAGGTACCACCCAGCTGGGATTGAATGTGAAAGTTGTTGGGCCCCTTTGCAGAGTAGAAGCCATCTACACTGATTTTGCTATCTCCAAGGCAAATCCCCCAGAACAGTCCAATCCACATTCCCAGAACATTTAAATTTAGAATGCAATTTACACAGAAGCCCTCCAAAGCTAACACAGTCACAACCTCTCACTGGGTGAAGTCATATTTGTATTCAGCGCTGGATGATGCTAACAGCTACTTGTTAAAAGTGGTAGAGTTTGCTGAAATGTCTATTTCCAACACAACATTCTTTGTTAGAGGGGTTAGTCTGTAAAGGTATGTTCTCAGTTTCCTGCCAAAGTTGAGAGAGGGGCAAGCCCCATTTTCTTGAAGTAGCTGGCAGATGCTTCTCTTTGTGATAGAAGCAGACTGTCCTCAGTGTGTTATATGGAGGTGTTCTGTTGATATCTGAGCTATCCTGTCAATTTTATGTCCTTGTGAAAAATTATACTCAACAAGGAGCAAGCAAGAAGCTACAGAATAAAGAATACTTTGCCCTGCCTTCAAATTTCTTTCTTTTACTTTTCTCTCCTTTGTTTTGGGGGGGTGGGGGATACTTGCAGTTCAAGGTGTATTAAAATTCTACTACTGAGCTATACCCCAGCCCTTATTTTTATTTACTTATTTATTTATGTCTTACTTATTTATTTATTATGTGTAGTGTGTGTGTGTGTGTGTGTGTGTGTGTGTGTGTGTGTGTGTCTGTCTGTCTGTCTGTCTGTGTCTGTGTCTGTGTCTGTGTGTCTGTGCATTACTAGGGATCAGACCCAAGGGCATTCTACCTTCAAGCTACATCCCCAGATCTTTTTTTCTTTTAATTTTTTGTTTTGATACAGGTTTCTTGCTAGATTGCTGGAATTTTCGCTACTTGCTGAGGCAGTCCTCAAACCTGTAATCCTTCGGTCTCAGCCTCCCAAGTACTAGGATTACAGGTGTGCACCACCAAACCCACGAATTTCAACTTTCAACTGAAAAGTGATATGTTTTCTTCCTGCAGCAGAAATATCAGTTGAAATCTAAAAAGGAAATAGGAAAAATATAAGATTTTTTATAAAGGTGGTCAAAAGAATGATAAAGCAGAGAGGAAAAAACTTGTCACTCAGGATAGAATCTCCAAATGTCTGACTATATTGTCCCTTCTTACGATTCTCTGACATAGTCTGTCCCTACCTATCCATTCAGTTCCACACTGACCAAAGTACTACGCCTGGGACATAGAAGGCAAGCCCTGACTCCAGTAAAACTAATGAGAGTAGAAGTGACCCTAGGTCTAAATCGAAGCAGCTTTTCCTACAGGAAACCTTTTCCCTTACACCCAGGCAGGATGGGGTTACTTCCATTGTAGATTTACAGGAATCTTGTACTTTTTCCTCTTAGGATTCTTCTCAAGGAAGCAAATATAAGTACATTGTCATTTATGTTATTATTTGTTTACTGTGAATTGAATAGAGAAAGGAAATAAATTGTACTAAAGGAAAAACTTCTGCATTAAAACCATGAAAATAAAAAAAACGTATTTAGGATGATTTTTTCTAAAACACCTAATGAAGAAGAAAAGAGAAAAAAGAATGGAGGAAAGAATGGAAGGGAAGAAGGAAGGAAGGAACTTAACTGATTCCCCTGAGAGAACAGTCAGATAGACATAGTTTAAAATGAGGCCAGGTGTGGTGGCACACACCTGTAATCCCAGTACTTGGGAGGCTGAGACAGGAGTATCGAAGGTTCAAGGACAGCCTCAGCAACATAGCGAGACCCCATTTCAAAATAAAATGTGGTAGGGGTGTAGCTCCAAAGTCGAATGACCTTGGGTACAAAAAAAAGCCACATCTGGAGTTCATTCACACTATGTGACCACATCCAGTTTCCATTTTTCCTTTTTGAACTGTTTCCATTGGCTCCTTTCATTGGCATTGCTTCCTAGTTATATGCTAACTGATTATATCTAGTGGAGATTAAGACAAAAATCTGCTTCTCCAACAACTCAACTAAAGTAGAATTTAGTCCTCTGGGCCCTGTCTTAACTTGGCACTTGTGTCCATCCCAAAGCCAATCAGTGTGGCAGAGATTTGTGAACAAGCTCATTTTCTTAAGCCAATCAAAGCTCATTTTCAGAGCCAAACATAAGATTGTTACCTCATAAATCTCATGACTGGATAATCTAGGATGCTATTCAAAGGGCAAAAATTAAGAATGGATGCTATGGATACAAGAAGCAAATGTCCACAAATATGACCAATTAAAATTTATATTGGAAGCCACAAAGAGGTTTTCCATGAAGAAATAGCAAAACCAGATTTGGTTTTGTAACTGGCATCAATGTGGAATAGTTAAATAAAAGGCAATTTTTAAAGTAAAATAATAGGATTTGATGACTGGGTAGGAATGATAAGAAAGAACATAAGAAAGAAAATTGCTCTGAATTTTCTAGTTTCCATGAATGAATAGATGTTTCTGGCATACATTAAGATAAAATACACAAACCAAAAAAAAAGATTGAACTTTTAAGACTTCTAAAATCCATTATTTTACATTCTATAGGAAATAGACAGAACTTTGGGAAATATTTGAAGAATGGGTTAATCACTACCCAGGTGGGTTTAATGGGCTACCATTTCCCAATAACTCATTAAAAATAACATTGGATTACAATAAATTGCAAACACAGTGCCTAAATCTATTTCCCCATTTTTTAGAGGAGACACCAAAATAGCAACAACAACAACAATAGGGTATCAAACACCTTGAGCAGCTTTTAGGAGAAGTAAAAGCTAAAGCTCAAATAGAATGCTAATTAATTCCAGCACTTCTGCTAAACATATGGAGCAGGGAAATCATTTCTATCTTACTTGAAGTCACACCAGCTAGTAGAGTATATCAGCTTTGCTATACAATCCACCCCCAAATCTAGTGTTTAAATAACAACCAGATATTTAACTCACAATTGTCTGAGTGTTTTGATAAGACTCAGCTTATCTGGGCTTGGAGATCAGATTTCAACTAGGACTCAACTGAGGTAGAGCCGCTAGTTTCTCCTTCACATGGCCTGTTAGTAACCAGTAGACTAGCCAATATGCAAGTGCTTTTCGAGTCTCTACTTATATCACATATGCAAATTTCCCATTGGCCTAGTCAAACCTCATGGCTAAGCCAGTTAGTGAGAGAGAGCCATGGAAAGAAGGATGCAAGAACAAATTGAGACTCATGACAATCCACCACAGTGATCCACAATTTGACCCACACAAAGTAGTAACCACAGGATAATTTCTAACTTTAAAACTCAAAGAAACATCCTTTTATCAAAAGTTCATACATTCTTAGAGTTGGAAAAAATTAGTAAAGCATTTCTTATTCTTTCTAGCAGGCAATTTCTCTAAGGCTCTTGTTCCAGAAAATTGGGACAATGAGTTTTCACTCTTATCTCACTTAGCATCGCTGCATGAACCCTTACTCACACAATTATTCATAAGGACATTGCAGCAAAATCCTTTTTTAAACTAAAAGATGTAATATGAAAATTCTAATTAGTATTGATTTAATTTAATTCTGATCTTCATATCATCATTGCTGTTCTGGTTATTAATCTGCACTAACCAGTTTCAATCAATTACCAACAGTGAATCTCTAACCAAAGGGTCATGATGGCCTATTCAACTTGCATATTAGGTATGCTTAAATTCTGGGCAATAATAAAAGTCTGATAAAACTACATATTTTGAGTACTTATCTTAATGAAGCCAAGAAAATGTTAGATTAAGAAATCTAAAAATCCAACTTCTGTTTTTAACCATGAGGGAAAAACAAGGATCAGATTTAGAACCTAAAATAACTAAAAAAACAAAAACTAAATATGCTCACATAAAAACTGATATATGATTTTCTTACTAGTAATAGCAGGAAAGTGGGAAAACCCCAAATGTTTATCAACAGAAGAATGACTAAAGAAAGTATGGAATATCTATTTGATGAAATATTACTCCTTAGTATAAAGGGACAAGCTAATGACCTGTACAACCAAAGGGATGAGGTCAAAAAAACTTATGCTGGGTAAAAGTAAACAGACCAGAAAAATAAAAGGATACAGTTTGTGGGATCCCATTTATTAGAATTCTAGAAAATATAGACTATAATGACAGAAAGCAGATCAACATTGACAGTCGACAGGTTGGAAGTAGATATGGATTACATAGGAACACAAAGAACTTTTGGGTTTGGTGAATATAAGCTTTATCCTGGTTGTGGTAGTGATTTTACAGTATATTCATATGTCATAACTCATGGAATTTAAATTTATACAGTTTATTATACATTAACTATACTTTAAGAAAGTTATAGGAGAAAAAAAATCTAAGAAATAGCTCTAATTT
Organism: Glis glis; assembly: GCA_004027185.1. Lineage (NCBI taxonomy): Eukaryota > Metazoa > Chordata > Mammalia > Rodentia > Gliridae > Glis > Glis glis. The sequence goes on along the minus strand of PVJS01007722.1, from coordinate 26,010 downwards.
TGAAACCAATATTCTATTTGAACTTGGATATATTATTTACCATTTCTGAATTTTAGTTTCCTCATCTTAAAGAGAGAAATGTTGGATTAAATAACTTCTAAAGTCAAGTTTTTAAGTCTAATTACTTTACTTTGTGTACTTATTATCTTAAGCATAGTATACTGTATAGATTGCATTCAAAATTCTTTGCTGCCTCTCCTTGTCCTCCTCCCCTTATAATTCTTCCCTGCAGAAAGGTTGTATTCAATGTTGAATGATTGTTTGGCGGGGCAGCATGATTTTCTTTACTCAATGAAATGAGATTGAAAGTAAAATGACAAAAAGCCTTAAGAGCATGGTTATTCCCTGTCCATTACTATCTTCCATGTGATCAGCAAGTCCAATATGGGAGCTGCTCACACAACTATTCACAAGGACATTGCAGCAAAATCCATAAGATCCTTACAGCCTGGTTCCCAACACGAACACTGTGGGTCAAAGCTGCAGACCTGTGATGAGTGTGAATGTGAACTGGGAAGAAATCTATTTCTGTAAGTGTCTAAGAGTTGAGAGGCCTTTCATGACTGTGGCATAACTTAGTTCATGACTGACACAGAAATTGGTATTTACAAATGAAATGATTCCATAATATATCAAACTACACCTATGTTGTTCTGGCCTTGGGGCTATTCAGGGAAACTGCTACCAGAGGCTGAAAAGATGATGATACAAGTTGTATAAAGGATAAAATATTTAGCAAAACTGCCACCTGTGATAATATTGATATAGGTATATTTTGTAATTTTTGGCATTAGGCAAAGAACTTGAAAAGCAGAAAGTTAGCAAGAATGAGTTAGTGCATTTCTGGTTCTTTCTATGTGACTGTAAGCTCCACAACAGTAGCTAGTATGAGATGTTCATTTCAGAGGAAAGTGATAAGATGGGGGTGGGGGGGGGAGGGTACAGGGGGACCTCTGCTGGTTTCAAGAAGCATTTCAAAGGAATATGGAAAATTCAGAAATTCCAGGATGTGTAGGGTTGGAAAGATGGAACTGATTATTTCCAACCAGGGAATTATAAAAAGGAAAAAACTTTTGAGCCAGGATGTTTTTTCCATGGCTAAAATAAAATAGAATAAATAAATTAATTTGTATTGTTATTAGAGCTCTTATCCCATTATTAACATGTTTTAACTTCAAAAGTAGAAGCTTTGATTACATTATGTTCTCTGAGTCCACAGCCATGTCCACTGCCTAAGTGCTAAGCGTGTAACACAATTGGTGCAGAGGTGTGGACTGGCTGACTCCCATCAGGAGACAGAACAGCTCACTGCTGTATTTCCTTGGTTCAAAGGCCTCCTCGGCAATGTGCACCTGGTGCCTGGCACTGCTGCAGCCTATCAAACATTAAGAGTTGCTACTTAATATTACAGTTAATATGATCCAAGGTGGGTTCTTTAGAACACTTATTTAATGAAATGTTAATGTGTTAAGTAAAAATAGGCTTGTGACCAAATTCGTTTAGAAGGCACTTAATTAAACAAATGTTAAACAATATTTTTGCAGTGCAGGACTTCTCAGGGATTTTATAACATTAGTGGAAGTGATGAATATGCAAGGGGGATCATGATACAAAACATTTGCCAAACTTCGTGACTACAGAGCATTTTTCCCACAGAGCATGTAGCCGACTTCATAATCTATGGAAAACACATAGAATTTAATCTTCTATTGAAATTATTATTGAAACACTATTGAAAATAGTACTGAAATTACTATTCCAATACTATTGGAAACACTAGATGTGTTAATATCTTTGCTTGAGGCAAAGATTTACTTTAGTTTACCTCCTTTTCCTGTGGATGTGTGGTTCCCCCATGGAACTAAGAAAGGTTAAGAGAAATGATAACAAACCTTAAATTTCTGCTTCCAGTCTCTTTCTATTCATATTTTTATGCCATGAAGACTCGGGTAATCAATACATCCTTTGTTCCTCCATTGTGCCATGTTAATAGCTCAATTACAGCACTTCTTTCAGCCAAGATACTGCCTTTTGTTGTCCCCAATGCAGCAACATGTGGCCCTAGTTCAACGGGAAGGAAGCCAACCATATCTGGTTGCTGGCTCAATGCCTGGCACACCAATTGAAAGCTATATATAAGCAGGGAGCCCTAAAAAAGAGGCCTGAACCAAGTGCTGAAACATTGCTCATCTTCTTGCCTTCCTCTTTTTCTTCCTTATCCAGCACCTGCAAGTTATGTTATGTTATTTTGTTCATTTATGATTCCCCTTAGCTCCCTGTCATTTAATCTCCACACTATTTTCCAGACACGCTCTGTGCTTTCAAGTCTTCCTGCCTCTCCTCTGGTTGCAACTTCCTCCCACATGCCCCTCACCTCCGCATAAGCAAGCCAGTTACCCCTCAGGGTCCAGTTCAAATGCTCTCTTGTCTTTGGTTTCCTAATTTTAAGTGAGCTCTCTTTCTTCAGAATGTCCACAGTACTTTATAAATCCTAGGTTTTCACATGAACCAATTCTCTCATATGGTGTATTGATTTATGTTCCTGAGTATCTCTTCTTCCTGACCATAAACTTCTTGAGGCTGTGGTATAATTTGTTCCTCCTCCTCCTCTTTCTACTCCTCCTCTTCTCTTCCTCCTCTTCTTCCCCCTCTTCATTCTTTTTTAGTTTGTGGTACTGGGGGTTGAACCTAAGGATATTATACCTCTGATCTACATCCCCAGCTATTTTTATTTGTTGTTTTGAAAGAGGGTTTCACTAGGTCGCTGAAAGTCTTGCCCCACTGCTGAGAATGCCCTCAAAACTGTGAACCTCCTGTCAGCCTCCTGTGTACTGGGATTTCCAGTATGTGACATCATGCCTTGCTAGTTTGTTTATCTTTGCTTCTTCCTCTGCATGCATGTTTCTCATATAGAATATGTTCCAGAAGACACAGATGTATCAGAAACTTTCAATAAATCATAATCTACACACCCACATTGTCTGGCTCTATCTTGGTCAAACACACACTAGTACATAGATTCAGTACCTCTTTAACTTTCCCAGAATCTATTTGCAACAAATATGTTAATAATCATAGCGATTTTTGAATGCTTAATTAAAAAGATTTACATGACATGTTCCATAACACACCACATAAGCTCTTATTGTGTACATCACTTTTATTAAGTCTCTGTTGACATGCTGCCCCTGAGAATTCTTCATCATTCTTCCTCAGAGCTATGCACACTGGCTCTTCTCTTTTCCACTCCAATATCTTCCTCCCAAGCCTTGAACTCTTGTTCTCCTTTAATACAGAAATGTTATCTGCATATCTTTTTTGATTTTTCTTTTTGGTACTGGAGATTGAATCCAGAAGCATTCTACCTCTGAGCTACACATTCCCATTTTTATTTTTTATTTTGAAACAGGGTCTTGCTAAATTGCTGAGGGTCTCACTAAGTTGCAAAGCCTTCTCCTGAACATGCGATCCTCCTGTCTCAGCCTTCTAAGTACCGGGATTACAGGTGTTCACCACCACACCTGGCTTGTATATATTTTAAGATGTGTATCCTTGAGCCTTTGTATCTTAAATATTTTCTAAAGGAAGACTTTTGCTACCATTATTCCATCATAAACTACTTTGGTCAAGGAGCAAAATGATTTCCAAACAGCTAAAGTCTTTTGTCTCTCTCATTTGCTTCCTGGCCATGATAAGGTGATGACTTTGTTCCACCACATACTCCCCACTATGATGGTGTGGATCTCCAGCCCAGAGCAACAGGGCCAACCAACAATGGACTGAAACCTCTGAAACCTTGAGCAAATTTGATTATCTCAGGTATTTTTTCACAGTGACAAAAAGATGACTAACACAACTGTCATAAAGACCTATTTTAAAATTTAGTTTCCATTTCTACTAAGAAACAAATAAACATCTATCAAATGCTAGCTATATTCCAGACATTATACTAGTGTCTGGAATACAAAGATGAAATGATCAAAACCTTGATCTCAAGGAGCATAAAACATCACAAAATTTTCAGAATCTCATCCGTTCAGTGCTGTTGCATCCCAAACTATGGAATATATTGCAAACAAATGGAATTTTCTGTAGTAAAAACCCATTAGGAAGTATGTGTTTCACCAATTTCTCTAACTTTAACACTTTTGCTTAAATTACCTGAAGAAAAGGATGTGGCTGGAAAACTGACCAACATTAAAGATGAGCAGAAAATATCCAAGCTGAGGAATGGATAATCACATTAACCAGTGCAACTTTCTTACATTTCATATTTGCAATTACTATCTTGTTTAAGGCTCTTAGGCACTGTCTGATAAATATGGTCATATTAAAATAGACTTGAAAGATTCTACATTTCCTTATTTTCTGTTTATAACTTTTGGCCTAAATGTTGTTCATAAAATAGGTTTTCTTATTTAACTTCCTAATGAAAATGTATTTCTTAAAAAACCAGAAAGCTGACAGAATGTTACTGATAATTGGAAATGTGGTTGGGTTTTCTGTGAACTGACTGTCTGGAAGCAGTGCTTAGTTCAGAAGTGCACATGTGTATTTATGCACACATGCAAGAACTTTTAGCAAAAAAAAAAAAAAAATTAGGCAGGTCTTGCATCAAATTACCCCATTTTATAGGTTGCTGTGGAAACAGATTAGCTCTCTCTGAAAGTGCAAAACCGTGTTTGAGTCTAATGCAAAGAACTATCCATAGCATGAAAGAGCAGAACAGCTGGGAGCTGCAGCAGTGTAAGCTGACATGTCAGACAGTAGCCAGACAAAGTGAGCCAGGCACTGTCTGGAAAAAAAAAGGAGGGTGGGGGATGGGGAAACAACAGAACACTCAACAGAGTCAACACAATGGCCCAGCTGTTCACTCTCATTATAACTAAGAAAATACAGAGAGTTCCAGAGAATGAAATTCTCAAAATATAAGGAACAGACAGGACTGCCCAAAGCAGCTTTTGACTAGAGAGTGGAAGCAGGACTCTAGGTATTTGGACCCCATAAACTCACTGTTGATTTGCTTGAAATATGAAAGCTGAGAGTCATTTCTCTCTCTTCCTAGGGATTTGTCTGTCTTGCTTTGTGAATATTTTGGAAATGAACCACTTCAAGAAAGTCATCGTGTAGCAGTTCTCTTCCTGCGCTGCCCCAAAGGGGAGGACAGTGTCTAGAAGAAGAACATGGACTGGGGCAAGTCTCATGTGCATAGTATTGTTTCCTGGAATTGTCTGGGAGGTGGAAGGCCTGGAGTTGTGGCAGTCATTTTCTTCCTGAGTTGCAGTGGGTGACATTAGTCAAATGGGCTAAAGTCACAGAAAGTGTCTTAGAAGTGAAAAAGACTGAAAGACACTAGGTTCTTAAATATTTAGGATTTGCAATCCCCTCTAGTATACTAAATGCTCTAAGAATTCCCAGAGAGGGCAAAGAGCCATCAACTAGGCTGGAGCCTATGTTCCCTCATTTTCTGGCTGCAGAGGCCTTTTATCACTTAACACCTGTTACGATCTCACAGTGATGTTGAACTTGAGCGATTGCTTTGGGAAACACTGGAGTAACTGTTCTCAAGGACATTTCCAGCTTTAAATCTGCATTCTATACTGCATTTTCCAGTCTTTTATTGTCATGAGGTCCATAACGGAAGCTCAACCTTGGCTAACACCTGGAGGGAAAAGGATTCAGTATTGTTGACATCATTGTTAAAACATGGAGGGCAGCTTCTGTGTCCCATCCAAACAGTGGGCAGGTAATAAACACCCATAAGACTATTTTAGGGAGTGGGTACTCTCTTGGCCTCCAGAGTATAACTGAAATGCAAGTCCAGCTTTTATCCGCAGGCAACATCAGGATAATATAGTTTAGAGCTAGCAAGGAATTAAAGAAAATGCTCTACAATCCCAAGATTTAAAGCTCAACTTAGTCACTAATTAACCATGTGATTTGGACATATTATTTAATCTCAATCTTTTTCATTTATAAAAATAAAGATGACCTTCGTGCTCACCAACATGACACCTGATACATAATACATACTCAATAAAATTTAAACACAAGCCAGGCATGGTGGCGCACGCTTGTAATCCCAGTACTTTGGGAGGCAGAGACCAGAGGATCCAGGTTCGTGGCGAGCCTCAGCTCTCTCTCTCTCTCTTTCTCCCTGTTTCTCTCTCTCTCTCCCTACTTAGTGAGGCCCTCCGAAACTCCGTGAGACCCGGTTTCAAAACAAAGTACAAAAATAGGACTGGGGGTGTAGCGCGGAGGTAGAACACCCATGGGTTCAATCCCTGGTACCGCAAAAAAAAAAATTAAACACAAAATTCAGTAATAGGAAATTAGGATAGGCCTCAAAGAAAACCAGGCAATTTCTCTATAAAGGAAAGGAAAGGAAAGCAATGAAAGACAAGAAGAAAGAAAAAAATTCTTAAGTTAGGTCTTTTAATTACATTTCTGTTAGTCTGAATTAAGTAGGAATGAGATCAAAGGTGTACTGATACTGCAGACATGAGACTCGTCTCAGTCTTTCACTGACCCTTGCCACATTTATTCTTTCAGTGATACTTTTTCCAAAATACAAATGTAATCCTGTCCTTTGCTTACTTAAAATCTTGCAGTGTCTCGTTTTCTAGAAGGTGAGAGCTAATGAATGGCACAGAAATTACCACCTGGCCTGTGAGTCATTGTACCCATACACCTCCCGCACATCACATCCAGCCCTGCCTGTTCCAGCTCACACTCAATACTTGTGATATCCTGAACGTGCCATATTATGCCCCAGGTTGATGCCTTAACACTGGCTGTCCCTCACTTGTCTGCGTGTTTCTTCCTTCCAGACCGAGCTCATATCACCTATAAGCCTTTACCAAGCCTCCAGCCCCTCCCCATTCCGGCTCCCCATAGAGTTGGCTCTGTGCTCTGGGTGCCTCCCCATACTGCACTGTAGTGTCCCCAGGCCACACTGAAAGGATCTCTTCCTGTCAATGCCCCAGCTCCAGTGTGCTTCCTCCTAGGAACTCTGTTCACTTCTGTGTCCCCAGAGTCCCACAGAAGGCCCTGGACGACATCTGTTAAACGAGGGTATAAGGAAATGGGAAATATGTCTGGAAACTATTTAACCCTGCAAGTGTCTTTGTGGTATGGAAGAGATGTTTCTCTCCAACAAATGGTTTTTATTGTAATAATAATGTTCCTAGCAGAAGTTGAGGCTCTGGAGGGGCCTTGGTTTAAATCCAGGTCCCACATCTTTCTAGCTCTGAGCATGTGAGCAAACTTCTTCACCTCCCTGAACCTGTTTCCACTTCTGTGAATAATCATACATGCTCCAGTCCTTAGCACAGAGCTGAGCATGTGGTAACTGTGAATTGTTAGTTGTGCTCTTTTTACCACTATTTGTATCATTATAAAAATTTTATACTGTATAAATTTATTTAAGGGTGGTGCCTGGAGCAATGTGTGCATTGTGTGACCTCAGTCAAACTGAGTTTTGCTGTTTATACATAGTAATAGTAAAAGGACTGGGGAGACTTCCAAAAATTAAATGTGATAATCTTGAAGCAAAATTGCTTATAAAATATAGAACTATTGAACAGTTAGTTTAATATTGTTCATATTATTTAAACTGAATTGAAATAAAACTAAATCTTTTTTCTTTTTTGCGGTACCGGGGATTGAACCCAGGGGCATTCTACTTCGGAACTACACCCCCAGCCCTATTTTTTATCCTTTATTTTGAAACCAGGTCTCACGAAGTTGCAGAGGGCCTCACTAATTAACTGAGGCTGGCCGCAAACCCGGATCCTCCGGTCTCAGCCTCCTAAGTACTGGGACTACAAGCGTGCGCCACCACGCCCGGCATAAAACTAAATCTTAAACCTAACTATAGGTGTAGTAGTTTAGTTTGGGACAAACTATAATAAACAATGTGAGCTCATTAGAAATTACTATTGTAAAATAATTGCTGAAATATCTTACTAGCCCAAGTGTGCAGCATGAGAGCCCTTGCTAATTCTGTAGCCTTATAACAACTTCTTTCCCCAAATGGCTTCCCAGATATACTAAAAGCTTTGCAAAAGCTGTCCTTTATAAAATGATGGGTAATTGAATAAGAAGAATAAAGCTGACTCTGTCACTATCAGGTTAATATGTCTGCTTACTGCTCAACACTTGAGTAATTTAACAACGAGCAGAAGCAGGATGAAGGACCAAATCCTGAAACTTCATTCACTTAGCAAAGGGCGGTGACCTTGGGGAGCAACAATGGGAATCCATGTATAACAAGCCCTTTTTTTGGTGTTTATTTTCTCCTTTAGTAATGACATGGCTCTGGAGAGATTCTCTTAGAGGAGAATCTGGTTAACTGGCTAGCAGAATGATTGACTAACATGCTGTTTGTTTCCCTTGTCTCACAGATAAATATAGGTCTGTCATCTAATCTCCTAACTCTGGCATCAATACAGTGTCTTGTAAATCATGAATAAACATAAAATATAGAGATGGAAACTTCAAATTTCTTTCAGGACACAATTGAGGGATTAATTTTATTATTTACACTAAATTACAAGCACAACTATTTCCTCCCTTTAATTATAGTCATGGAGCACATTTTAAATTAGGAACCTTGGGCTGAGCATCCCAGAAGACCAACAAGCAAGAAATCAGTATGAGCTGAGGACTGGCATTTCTACCTAAGCTTTGTTCCATGTTCACACTCCAGCAGAGGTGAGCTGTAAAAAGCCCCAAGCTACCACCTCTCACCTTTAGCTTTAGCTAACCAAGGTGAGTGGCCATCAGTTACAATTAGGATTGCCCAATTAAACAGAGGACAACAGAGGACATCCAGTTAAAGTGAATTTCAAATAAGCAGTGAATAATGTTTTAATGTAATTTGACACAAAATAAACTAAATTTGGGGGTATTCTAAAATGTATACATTTGTATTATGAAATTCAAATTTAACTAGGTCCTCTCTCCTATTTTTGCTTTTATTTTTATTTTTTGGCAGTGCTGGGGCTTGGGCACAGGGCTTCAAAAATGCTATACAAGCGTTCTACCACCGAATGACATCCCCAGCCTTTTTTTTTTAACCGCTTTATTGAGGCATCATTGGTATACATTAAAACTAAGCATATTTAATGTATAAAAATGTGATGAGATTAGCTGGGTGTGGTGATTACACCTAAAATCCCAGTACTTGGGAGGCTGAAACAGGAGCATCACAGGTTCAAGGCCAGCCTCAGTAATTTAGTGATACTCTCAGTAATCTAGTGAGATCCTGTTTCAAAACAAAAAATAAAAAGAGCTGAGGTGTAGCTCGGAGGTAGGATGTCCCTGAGTTCAATCCCCTAAAGCAAAAACAAAACAATAAAATGTGGTGAGATTAGAGATATATACATAAACTCATGAACCTGACACTAATATCAAGGTAATAGACAAATCCATTACTTCTAAAGTTTCTCCCTGCTCTTTTTTGTTTTTGACTCTGTGTGTGTGTGTGTGTGTGTGTGTGTGTGTGTGTGTGTGATAAGAATACTTAACATGAAACCCTTTTAGCAAGAATTAAACGTATAATATTTGATTATTAACTATAGGCACAATGTTCTACAGGAGATCTCTAGAAGTTGAATTTGCATAGCTGATACTTTAACTTCTTTGAACAAATCCCCATTACTCCCTCTTCTCAGCCTCTTGAAAACTACCATTTTATTTTGTTTCTATAAATTTGACCATTTTAGATACTTAATATAAATAAGATCTTGCAGTGTTTTTCCTTGTGTGACTAGTTTATTTCAGTTAACATGTAGTCCTCCAAGTTCATCTGTATTGTTGAGTTTTATTTGCTACATCTGACAACCTAGTTACAATCAACTTACAAGAAGGCCTATCCCTCTCCCTACATACATTTGCCACTGAAGAAAAAACAAAGGATGAGTTCCCTGAACCCTGAGGTCACAGTCAAATTGCCCAGTAACCACTCCTCTAATATGTCCTACTTCCAGATACAGAAGAAGCTCCTTTGATGCCAAGAAGGGACCAGCTGCCTCTTCCCATCTGACTTCCCCCCTGGCTTCTCCTTATCTAAGTAGGAGGAGAGAATGAGGTGATTAAGCATTTCAATTCAATGCCAAAATACTCAAATTGCAAATCAAATATTTGTAAACAGAGACCTGTAACAGAGAGAGAGACACTGTTCCAAAATTCCCTTTTCCCTCTTTTTTGATTAACTTATTTTGGTATTTTAGTACAAGAAGACCCCTCTCTTTATTCTAGAATATTTCTGCAACTCAAGTTGATGCATAGAAAAGAAAGAGGGCTTAGGAATCATGCAGAGTTATTTTACATTCAGCCTCCATGACGTACAAGTCATATGAGATGATTCTTAATACTTTTGTTTCTAAAATGGGACAATATTACCATATCACCTTTACAGGATTATTGTGAGGCTTAAATGGTATGATGGAGGAAAAGACCCAAAGTACTGTTTTTTGGTTCTCTTCCTCTCTCCCCTTCTGAATTCTTAAGATGCTTTGAAAGACTTCCCCATACTTTCATCTTTTTTTAAACATAAACAAAGTCAAGGCATTATGCCCCCCAGCAGTCTTCCTCCCAGGGTAATGTTTGCAGGCCCAGGGTCACCTGCTCAGACATATTTTCTCTGATCTATCTATCTTTTCCTTCACACATGTGTGCCCCTAAAATCCTCATCTTTGGGGTAGTATTTATTATAACCCCAAATCTGTAATTATTAAATTTTTATATATGCCTGGTAATTTTTGGAGTAAAAATACCTAAAACTACTAACAGTCATTCTCTGAATTCAGAAGTAAAGGTCAATGCTTACTAAAGATGATAAGGCTGTGAATATTTTCAAGTTGTAAAATATAATTACTCATTGTGTTTATGATAAAAATAATTTTTACCTGAGTGTAAAAATATTAAATAGTTAGATGTCTTTGCCTGTACAGTGAGTTTCTTGTAAGAAACATATAGTTGGATCTCATATTTTAGTCCACTTTGCCAGTCTATGCATTTTAATTGGGAAGTTGAGACCATTTGCATTCAATGTTATTATAAAGAGGTGCTTGTTATTTCCTGCTATTTTAACTTATATTTACTATTTAATTTAGTTTCGCTTCTCCTTTACATAATTGCAATGGAGTTTTACTCATCCATATAGAAGAACAAAATTATAAAATTTGCAGGAAAATGGATGGAACTGAAGAACATCATGTTAAGTGTGATCAGTCAGACTCAGAAAATCAAGGGTCACATGTTTTCTATCATATGTGGAAGCCAGAGAGGAAAAGGAAAGGAAAGAAAAGGACCTCATGAAAATTCAGGGGAGAGATCAGTAGAGTAGTGGAAGGGAATCAGTGAAGAGAGGAGGAAAGAGAAAGGGGAGTTTTGGGAAGGAAACAGGCCAGATAACATTATATGTATATATAAAAGTATCACTATGAATCTCACTCTTACGTACAATTACAATGAAACAATAAAAATGATTTTAAAATGTCAAAAAATCTCATAACCAATATGAGGCAGAAATGGACCTTGAATCTTGCACTTTTGGATCCAAATTCTGGGGTTATTCCTTTCTAGCATGCATATTTCTGGCTATAGTCCATATACTCTGGTAATTTTACAATGGATATGAATGAATATTCAAAAGTGCATACACCCTGTCTCCCCTAATTGATCATAATATCCTTGAGTACAGGAGCCATGCTCCATACTTGCATAAGATGGTGTCATAGACATACTAAGCACTTAGCAAATGTGTGTTGACTGAATGATTTCCATTCACAGTCATTTCCCATTGTCTTTTCCTGAATTAAAATAAGCCCATTTAGTCAATAAAATGGGGAAAATATTCATTTCCTTTATTTGTCTTTCAGCACATTTTTATGTAGAGATGGGGTCTGTGTTATCAAGTCTGTCTCACCTTTAGCCTCTCTTTCCACCATATCTGAATGCCACTTGCACACACATAATAGGCACTCAAAAAGGAATGCTGCCTTAGAGATAATTTATTCTGCACCCTGCCTAAAGCATGAATTCCCTTAGATTCTAATCCAACTTCTTCCTAAAGAAGATTAGTGTTGTGAAATGCTATTTGGCAATGCCATTGGAACACAGATATGGTTAGAATGTGCCCATTTACCTGAGCCGAAACTGTATCTCTAAACCACTTGCTCTTTATAGGTAAGCCTTCTCTACTCACATAAATTTTCATCCCTTTTACTTTAGTACTGCTTTCCAAATGTTTTTTTAGTTATATCAGGTCCTCTTAAATATTTTTCCTCTTTCTTTTGGTTTAATGTTCTACAAAATTAAGCCTTATCCTCAACTTCTAATTCATCCAACTTTTTAAAATACTTTTATGGGTGCATTATAGTCTCACATGAATTCATCCAACTTTTAACTTCACATTGTGAGTTTGGCCTCTTAAAATAATGTAAATATATTAGGAAGGGTAATACCAGCCATAAAAAATATATATGTAAATATATATATGTATATGTATAAATATATATATGTATATATATATGTATATATATATATACATATATATATTTAATGTCTTAAATACATCAGAATGCAAAAAGGAAATTGGGGATGGCACCAAGAAGTATGATCCGCTTTGGGGTTGTCACTTCCATGCAATACTCTGTGTGTGTGTGTGTGTGTGTGTGTGTGTGTGTGTGAGTGTTTTACTAGGGATTGAACCCAGGGGCATTATACCATTTAGCTATACCCCAGCCCTATTTTATTCTTTTAATTTTGAAACAGGGTCTCTCTAGGTTAACGAGAATCTCACTACTTGCTGAGGCTGTTTCAGAACCTGTGATCTTCTGTCTTAGCCTCCCAAGTGCTATGATTATTGGCATGAGCCACTATGCCTGCCTATGCAACATTCTTATATTTTTGAAAGGGAGTTTTTTGTTGTTATTGTTTTCCGTCTTTTGTTCTTGGTGTGTGTGTGTGTATGTGTGTTTAGTAACCATTTTTGCCATAGTATGAGAGAAATCAGATTTAACAATAGAGTAGCAATGTGTTATAAGTCTCAGGTGACAAGAACTGTTCCTCTATAGGTCTTCTTTTCTCTTGGCCCTTAGCTGTGCCACACTCCTCTACTCTGGTCCATTGAAAGACTCACCTATTATTTTTTGTTTCCATGATAGAAAAATACTTCTAATTATTCTAACACAATGCTTTCATAGGGTAGTGATCATATGATATATTTCAATAAATCAAATTTTAAAATTTGAAAAAATACATCTTACAGTCATGGTGTATGGGATCTGCTGTACTACATACATCTACATGCACACATGTACACACACACACACACACACACACATACACACACCCTCTGTCATACCTTTGCTTTGATTTCTTTCACTTTCTTTTTTGCTTCTTCTTCCAGAAAAAAAAGCTGTGTTACTCCTCTTATCCAATATTTGTTATTCCATGTTGTGTTCCATGTGTTATTCCTCTTAACAATATAACCATAAGCTCCTGTAGAACTGTTTGAGGAATTTGGGAATCTCCCAGTCACAGTAACTCATCTATCCATTCTACCAATACCAGGTTACGAAAAGTATGATTTGAGAGTAGGATTTACAGTGTTTAAGTTTTATTACCTTATTGCAGGAGGGTTAGTCATATGGAGCTAAGCAATGGTAATGGGTATGGCCAATGACAGTGGCCCAAGAATTTGATAAAAAACTGTCAGAATAATATTTCATTTCATGTTTAGTTTATTAAAATTAAGAAACATAAGCAGTCATATCATGAACATTTAACTTTCATGATAAAAGTGGTGAATTCCACAAAACAAGATACTATTTTTATAGAAAAAGAATTGGAAAGCCGGGCATGGTGGCACATGCTTGTAATCCCAGTACTTTGGGAGGCAGAGACTGGAGGATCCAGGTTCATGGCCAGCCTCACCTCTCTCGCTCTCTCTCTCCCTGTCTCTCTCTCTCTCTTTCTCTCCTTAGTGAGGCCCTCCGCAACTTCGTGAGACCCGGTTTCAAAATAAAGTATAAAAAATAGGGCCGGGGGTGTAGCGTGAAGGTAGAACGCCCCTGGGTTCAATCCCCGGTACCGCAAAAAAAAAAAAAAAAGAATTGGAAATCTTCTTTCTGATAAGATTTGCAGACTATGAAAGGACTTACGTCTTTAAGCCTCAAAGAAATCTTGCCCCTGATCTCTCAGGGGTCATAAAGGTATCAATATAAATCACTCCAAGAGACAGAGATATTGAAAGAACTTATAAAGAATAGATATGTTATCAGCTAGGACTAAGTCCTATGAAACTAATATTATTTTTACCATCCCAGTCAATAAATATTTATTAAGAAAGATCTATGTAAAAAGATACAAACTGAGGTATTTGTTTTGAATAATGTGAGGAGGGAGTTTCAGAACCAAGAATATTGTTGGAACTAGGCAGGGCTAAAGTAGGGCTCTCTGGGTGGTCAAGGGAGAAATGGTGGACCCTGAGAACCCAGATGAGCAGGGAAGCATCCCCCAAATATGAGCTTCACTATTATTATAGGGTCAAAAGCTGAAAAAAGAGAGTTGCAGTATTATTATAGGGTCGAAACCGAAAAAAGCAAGGTTTACAAATGTTCTTTTAATTAGATTAAACAAATGTTGGAGAAGGCATTCTGGTATTCATTAGCAAAAGCTATGACCTACGGTAAGTCATATGTTAAAGCAGAGGTGGAAAGCTAAACGGTAAGCTGCACAATGTAGAAATGACATCTAATTCTGCAAAGAGACATGGAGATAGAGCAGACAATCCCTGTCTCTAAGATTAACCACACCCAGCATACTAAAGGAGATTAAAAAAGATAAGTCAAAAAATCATTTTCCTTGAATTATCCACAGTTCCCATCTTCAAGGGCATGGGTTGGACCTTAAAACTAAAAAATCCCCCCTTTTTTTATTTTCAAAGAGGAAAGAGAAGGAATGAATCTGGGACATTCGAGCTCCAAGCTACACCCCACCCCTATTTTATTTTTTATTTTGAAATCATGTCTCACTAAGTTGCTAAGGGCCTCGATAAATTGCTGAGCTGGCTTCTAACCTGCAATCCTCCCATGTCAGCTTCCCAAGTACTAGGATTTTAGGCGTGCACCACCACACCTTCAGATGGACTCTTTTAATGGCTTTGGATTTTTCATGTTGCCAAGTCACCATCTACCTGTCCAGCCGCTGATATTTTTGCAAGGCCTATGGTTCAGCATATGGTTTTGCACTGGAGACCTAAAGATTTCAAAGGAACTCTGAAAATGGGTACGCAGCTATGACAAGTGACCAGGACTTTTGTTTCTTAAAGGAGCTGTCTGCCTTTCCACTGGGGCCTTTTGGAAGTTTTCCCTTCCTTGTGTCCTCGGGGCACATAGTTGGAGCAGATGAGGGCTCAAGGGGCTTGTGGAATGTGAGCCCTGGCTTTTGAAGTCACTTCCTATGGGCTGAGTTTTCAGTTTGATTTTATTTTTAAGAGAGGATATATGGAGCCATACTTTAACTCATTTACCAGAAGAAAATCAAATCAGAAAGAAACAGAGGTACCCCAAGGGCCTTGGAGTTAGCATGGGGTGGGAGGAGTGGGGGTGCTGGGGGAGATTGGGAAGAAGAATGAAAGAAAAGGAGACTGGAACTTCATTCTGCAAGAACACCCTATAAACCTTTAACACCGTAGGCACTGAAAAGTGATTCAACTCATTTATTTCACACCTGCCTGAAAACGAATGCAGATATGTGGAAGAAGAGAAAAATGGGAAATTGCACTTTGAACATCATGAAGCATTCATTTGGAATTCAGATGGCTGATCCCACTTAGTGTGTTTAACATATATGGATTCTGCCTGCAAAATTGGAGGAGAAGGGTATAAGCAACTATAAAGCAGAAACCTGTCTGGTATTTTTCCTGAGGGAGTGGACTAAGGACAATCTAAAGAAAGTTGTGGATAGTTTACAGAGGGCAGTTCTGCAAAATGGGCATTCCTTAGGGCTGCTGAGAATTTTCTTGGATTGCATTCTGCTAATATGTGCTCAAGGCAGATATAACCCATGTGAAGAAGGCTCTAGCATTATTTCCTGCAAATTTTGTCTTGGTTTCCGGTAGGTTCTTCCCCCTCCTTTCAATATCATTATCATGGATTGGATTAAGAACTTTAACATAAGAGACATGTGCATCTTTTACCAGACCATTTACATAGCACCAAAATAGGTGAATTCATTGCATTTAATTCAATTTTTGGTGATGGTTTCAGTTCATCCTCTAACAATTTCAATATCCATTTCCAAAAAAATTGAAAGTGCTACTCAGCAAAATCTTATCATTCTTCTTTGAATTTTTCAACTTTTTTTCAAGTGATATTGTAGTTAATGTAATTGTTTCAATAGATAATTAGGCACAGAGAACAATAAGCATCTGGAAACTCAATACAGCAGTGACAAAAGACTATGATGAAGGAGCACTGAACAACTGCCCGGCCAACAGAAGTAGGCAGTCAAATTAAGTTGTTAAATGGTCTTCTACAAGAATAACAAGCTGAATACTGCATTCTATGGCATCATTATTATCATTATTAAGATTTTTATTATTAAGTCTGATCCTATGAAGAGCCAAAGAAAATAATCTACTATCTGGGAGTAATTTGTTCCTCTATATGATGCAAATTAGCTTTTCTTGAAGAACATGGCCCTATTCTGAGCACTGAGAAAGGATACTCTCTGGGGAGACCATCCTAGCATGAGTGTAGCAGCAGAGTCGGCAGCCAGGAAACAGGAAATTGAGGCCAACCTTTAACCAAAGGAAGTCCTGGTCTCCTGCAGCTCACAGAAGCTCCCCCTCTAACATACAGTACACTCCCCAAGGTGCTGCAGTCCTTCAACCTCCTGATGCACCACATTATTCCAATATTTCCTGCAGAGATTGTGGAAAGTACAGACTTCCAGGAGTGGTACAGTGGAAAGAGCAGAGACTTCCTAGTTGGTGTAAGCTTCTGGCATGTTACCTGAGCACCTGGTAGAAAAGGGGAAGCAAGGAATAGTTGCATTTCTTTTTTCAGCCAGCCTTTCTCTTCTCATACTTCTCCTAGGGCCTTTCAGGAAGGATGCCCACTGTATGACCCATACATGCTGTCCACGTCAACACAAATCATATCACAACTTTATCACTGGCACAAACATCATCAACTCATGACTAGGACAGTCTGAAGGTCAAGAGCAGAGGATTTATTATCTAACCAACACTATCACTTAAGAGCTCTGTCACCTTGGGCAAATCACAGTCTCAATATTTCCATTTTTAAATCTACAAATGAAGTGATTTTGAGTGTAAATTAAATAGCACTGAGCAGAGCATGTGACCCAATGTAAATACCCAATGAGTAGTATATTTTAACATTTTTTATGCTCTGTTTGGAAATTATTTGTAAGTCCTTTAGCCCTGGGAAATTAACATATTGGGCAAAGGCTTATCAGTGCATGCGATACTCTAAATTAGGTATGTCACAAGTGCTTATTGCCGCACCTGGTGGCTCATGCCCATAATCTTAGTACTTGGGAAGCTGAGACAGGAAGATTACAGGTTCAAGACCAGCTTCAGCAACTTAGCAAGACTCTCAGCAACCTAGCAAGACCCTATTTCAAAACAAAAATGAAAAGGGCTGTGGATATAGTTTGAAGTAGAATGTCTCTTTGTTCAATCCCCAGTACCACAAAAAATTTTTAAAAGTGCTCATTTTTTTTTATAAAGGGTCTTTTGTTTACATAAACTAAAACCAATGTAGTCTAGCTTCAGCAAATGAAGAGAGAGATAGGGCGGGGGGTTTGGATTTATGGGTAGCAATATTTCTTTTTTGTCATATTTGTTATTGTACTGGGGATAGAATCCAGGAGTATTCTAAATGTGAGCTGCAGCCCCTGGCCTATTTTATTTTTTACTTTGAAAACAAGATCTCACTAAGTTGCTAAGGGCCTATCTAAATTGCTGAGGCTAGCTTCGAACCCACAATCCTCCTGTCTCAGCCTCCTAAGTACTAGAATTACAGGTGTGCACTACTACATCCAGCTATAGGTAGCAATATTTCTTAGAATCAAAGTAGCTGGATCTCATTAGCATCATTGTCCAATAGAAGCATATTATGAAGCACATTAGTAATTTTAAATTTTCTAGTATCCACATTAAAAGTAAAATGAAATTCATTTTAACTCCATATATTGAATATATTATCATTTTGATATGGGATAAATATGAACTATTAAAGAGATACCTTTACATTATTGTGTTTTATTAACATTTGAAATGGGGTATGCATTTCACATATACAAAAAAACTCAATAACCACAAGTGGCATGTGGCCACCATACTGAACAGCTCCAGGGCCTTGTGAAACCAAGAAGCAGAGAGCTGACTGTAACCAGGTAGTATCTCTGCTAGATTCTCTTCTGCTATCTGCTGGTATTCTTCTCCCTGTGTTGACTAACTTTCTTTGATCTCTTTTTGCCTATTTAAAATGACTGAACTGTAGAGAACGAGCTCTTACCTGTGCCTAAGATAGAGCCCTAAGTCGTACTCAGATGTTAACTGTAATCCCAATTCTTTGATCCATCAGGAAAAAGAATCTGACTGATATGACTTGTCTTGTGTCCACTCCAATTCCTATTAGCCATGGGAGAGGTAGGGCAGAAAAGTGTGGCTTTCCGACCTTCCTGGTAATCAGGGTTTGAAATATCTAGATGAAACCTGAAGTAGAGCATTAAGTGAGCATTCTCAGGGGTTCCCTCCATTGTTAATGTCTTTTTGCAGACAATGATACCTCTCCTTCAATAATAATGATTAAATTGGTGCTTGATTTTTTCCTTTATGTTGTTTAACAGAGGACATTGGTCAGAATCTATGAAATTAATATCTTGAATCAGGGATTGGAATTCTCTTTTTTTTAAAAAAAAAAAGATCCAGAGAGTAAGCCAGGCATGGTGGTGCACACTTATAATCCCAGTACTTGGGAAGCTGAGACAGGACGATAGCAGGTTCCAGGTCAGGTCAGCCTCAGCAACTTAGTGAGACCCTCATCAACTTAGTGAGATCCTGTTTCAAAATGAAAACATAAAATAGGGCTGAGGGCATAGCTCAGAGGTAGAATACCCCTGGGTTCTATTCCTAGTACTAAACAAACACACACACGCACACACACACACACACACACACACACACACACACACACAGAAAGAGAGAGACAGAGAAATATATTAAGTTTCATTGTCCAAAAAACAGAACTAAGGATATTACATAGGTACTTATATAACCATTTCACAATGTTAAGACCATTCTGAACTCACAAACCATGAAACAATAGGTGACAGGCCAGATTTGCTGTCTAGCGTATTCTGTCCCTGTCACACTGTGTACTAAGTGATGTAAGTGATGGTCTCCAGGTTTAAGTCTGGCTCTTTCCCTGCACCGTGAAAGCCTATAACAGGTCTTAATGTCAGCAGCATGATGAAGTTCAGCCTCACTCTTCGGAAACTAAAAAGAAAGAGACGGTGCTCTGTTGAAGCAAAACGATCCCCATCATTAAGTGGGCCCCGCTCCCTCCTGCTGCTTTCAGGTTCCCCACAGTCTGGGCCTTTGAGGAGCCATTTGTCTGACACACACGGAAAAGGTGCACCTGTGAGGAAACTCACCTGGAGGCGAGGGCGCTTCTGAGACGCCCAGTCACAGAGGTCCTGTTCTAACATCCTAACGACCCTAATGCTCAGTTCTAACGTTCCCACTGGCAATTATTCTCACTAGCAATGAGTCCAGCTGCTTTCCAGGATAGCTGTGTATCAAGAGCCTGTTCTATATTTAGCCTTTGTTATCTTGGCACATAATCTCTCTATGTTTCACATATAAAAATTGAGTTGGTGCCTACCTCGCAGAGTGGCTTTCAGAGTAAAATGCCAATGCAAGTAAATCACTTAGCACTGTGCATGGAATATATTTAACCCCTGAACTTACAGAGGCAATGAGGATGTGATGATGGCAACAGTGATGGTGATGGTGACACGAGATGGCAACAATGGTAGGAACGGTGACAGTTCAGAGGGTCAAACCAGAGTTAATCCTAATAACACATGGAGTCAGCTTCAGAGAATCTAAGTTCCAAGTTCCTTAGCCCCATCAGAAGTCATAATACTTGAGCGTACCGATACAATCCAGATTTGCAAATACCATAACCTTCTCCACTCCACATGTTTCTTGTTGCTCCTGTTTCAGATATTTTAGTGAGAGATGGCATTTCCCAGCAATGTGTTCCATGACAAACTGATGCTGTGGACTGGATGTTTTACACACACACACACACACACACACACACACACACACCATACAAAATACGCATGGGTTCCATGTTCAGACAAATTTGGGAAATATTGAGCTAAAAAAAGTTAAATTGTGTTTTTTGATGCAGAGTTTTAAAACAATTTTACTGTGATTACATTGTGACTCTCTATGAAGAAACTAAAAATGTCTTATTTTTCAAATTTATTAGACAGAGATAACTTCTTTTCACTGCAATGCTTATGGCACTAGCTTTCTGCAGAACACATGTTTAAAATGGTGATATTGACAACAGATATTTATGCCATGCTAAGAACTACTATTTCATTGGAAACTCAAAACAACCCTATGAGTTAGGTACTATTCTAGTATCAGTTTACTAATGAGGAAAACTCACAGGTGATTTAGGTTCCCCACACTCAGACTGCAGAACCTGGATTTGAACCAAGTAACCTAATTCCAGAGCCTGAACAGTTGATCCATGTGAAGTATGAAAATATTGAAAAAAAACAGCACATATTGTCCAGTGGTGCAAATTAGGAATTAGGTGAGGGCATTTCCGAGGGCAAAAGTAGATGTTTTATACTCATAACCACCCCTTTCAAACTTGCTTTTCCTTCCTCTTATTGACAAGTTTCCTAAAGGTCAGTTTTCACCAGTAGGGATTCAACCCATTTTGTCTTGAGCCATTAGATTTAATAATATTGGATTTATATTCTAAAAGAAAATGGCTTCTATTTTCATTGCTTGCTGTCTGTTGGAGTGCTCTGAGTATAAGATCACATTATAAGAGGTGCACATCCCTGCCTTCAGACACTGGCTCTTACCCTCCCATAACTGTGAGACCTTGAGCAAATTACAGAACTTCTCAGAGGCTCAGTTTCTTCATTTATAAATCAAGAATAATAATAGTTTTGAGAAGTGAATGAGTACTTGCATGTAAATATTCATAGCACTTAATGAGTTAAAGTATATGTCTTCATAAAGTATCTAGTATATAAATAAGCAGCATATTTGGCATTTGATAAATAAAATAAGTAAGCACACAAATAAAGTTTTTAAATGACACATAGCAGTCATTTAACTACATCTTAGATATCATTATTATTAATTCTTATTATTATTAGAAATTCAGAAAAATCTTATCAATTATAGGTATTCAGGAAACATTTAATTGTCTTCATTAATAGAGTACTTGTACCCCAAATTCTTTGTAACTTGATTTCTTATATACCAGAAAATTACTACTTTTTGGAAACTTTACTCATTATTAGAGCAGTTGAGAACCCAGAAGAGAAAAAGCCCCTAAATCCTAAAATAACTGCTCAAATGCCTTATACTAAAAGTTTCATAGTTTTTAGAACAGGAGAATATCCTCTTCCTTTACACCCAAGACTATCGGGGTCACCAGAAATCTCATACCCAGCAGATTAGAAATAGCAAATTAGAAGACAGATGGCCCATAAGAAGCAATTACAAAACCCAGAAAGTGACGGCCAACAGCTAGACAATGAAAACGAGGAAAATAAGACCTACGTTCATTGAACCTAATGTGGTTGCCAATTGCCATCCTGCTCATCTTGAGAAATTGATAAAGTAGCACATTATAATCTATATTTCAGGAAAGAACAAAGTTTTACAATGTAAAACAATTCTTTCTAAAAAACATTTAAGCAGGGTGTGGTGGTGCACATCTGTAATCCCAGTACTTAAGAGTTTGAGACAGGAGGATCACAGGTTCCAGACCAGCTTCAGCAACTTAGTGAGGCCCTTAGCAACTTAGCAAGACCCTGTTTCTAAGTAAAAAATAAAAAAGGGCTAGGGGTGTAGCTAGGAAGTAGAATGCCCCTGGGCTCAATCCTCAGCATCATAAAAAAGTTGAAAAGAGGTTAAATGACAAAACATCAGTTATTTAAAAACCTCACCAATCATGACCCAGAATTTCTAAATTTCCAAAACAGTGTCATTGAATTTGATTTAGGCCACTAATCTGTGACTTTGAGAGCATAAATTTACAGGGAAATGGTAACTCTTTCCTTACTAAATAAAATAGTGATAGAGTACTTAACCTGCATAAAATCCTGTTTGGGTAGTATATTAAAAATAATAGGGTTTCTTTAAGCACAAGCCAAATATCTAGGTTTAATAGGAATAAACTTCACAGAAAAGGTAAGTAAAAGATAATTCCTAGCAGTGTAGTGTGGGGGCCCATTCATTGAACACTGAAATTTTACTTTTTTAGCAAGTTGCTATGACAATGAATTAAATTATTTTTAATATAAAATTTTTAGGCCGGGCATGGAAGCACATGCCTGTAATTCCAGTACTTGGGTTAGGATTAGAAAGGAAGATCACAGGTTCAAAACCAGCCTCAGCAATTTAGCGAGGCTCTCAGCAACTTAGTGAGACCCTGTTTCCAAATAAAAAATAAAATAGGGCTGGAGTTGTAGCTTGGAAGTAGAATGTCCTGGGTGCAATCCCCAGCAAAAGAAAGAAAAAAAAGAAGGAAGGAAGGAAGGAAGGAAGGAAGGAAGGAAGGAAGGAAGGAAGGAAGGAGAAAGGAAGGAAGGAAGGAGAAAGGAAGGGAAGGGAAGGGAAGAAAAGAAAGAGGGAGGGAGGGAGGGAGGGAAAGAAAGAGAGAAAGATGGTTCTGAGTTGGGCACAGTGGTTCAAGCCTGTAATCCCAGTATTTGGGAGGCTGAGAAAGAAGGATCACAGGTTCAAAGCCAGCATCAGCAATTGAGCAAGACACTCAGCAACTTAGGGAGAACTTTGTTCAAAATAAAAAAGGTTGGCCATATGGTGCACACCTGTAATCTCAGTACTTGGGAGACTAAGACAAGAGGATTCAAGTACACCCTCAGCAGGTTCAAGTACACCCTCAGCAATAGCAAGACTCAGCAACCTAGCGAGATCATGTTTCTTTTTTCTTTCTTTATTTATTTATTTATTTTTATTGGTGCATTGAAATCATGTATCTTGATGTTTCAAAACAAAACAAAAAAAATAAAAAGGTCTGGGGTATAGCACGACACTGTAGTGCCTCTAGGTTCAATCACTATTACCCCACAATAAATAAATAAATTAATTAATAACTATTAAAAATAAAAATGGGCTGGAGGTGTAACTTGTAGATAAAATTCCCACTGGGTTTAATCCTCAGCATACCAAAAAAAAAAAAATTCCAGCCAGGCATAGTGGCACACGCCGATAATTCCCGTACTTGGGAGGCTAAGATAGGGGGATCCCAGGTCTAGGCCAGTCACAGCAACCTAGCAATACCCTGTTTCAAAAGAAAACATGAAAAGGGCTGGGAGTGTAACTCAGAGATAGAATATCTCTGAATTCAATCCCTAGTACCAAAAAAAAATTCCATGAAAATTTATGATGCATAAAGAACTTTAGAGTTCACAGGACACTTTTTACCCATTTCCTTTCCTTTTTACATAATAATCATTGTAACTATAATAATAATAATAATAATAATAATAATATAAACAACAATGGCTATATGTGGGAACACTCTCTTAAAATTGTATATTGATTATCTCACTTATTACCTCAAAAAGTCCTGAAAGTATCATTTTACCTGAGAAGAAACAGGTCTAGAGTGCTTAGGCAACCAATCACACAGATAATAATTTACAGAGAATACAATTCCAACATAAGCACCATGTTCTGAATCACAATGCACTGTTGTCTCCAAAAACTCCAAGGGCTGGGATTTTTGATATTATCATTTATAAGAATGATATTCTGTTTTTTAGAAGAAATTGTTCTACATTGTAAAACATCCTGCTTTCCTGAAATATAGATTATAATATAATACTTTCTCAATGACTGGAGATGAACATGATGGCAATTGGTAATTCTGTTATTGCACTTTAGTCTCAGAGAAGTTAAATCATTTCCAAGGTTATTCCTCATGAGTAAGTCCAGGATCAAATTTCAGCCTTCTTACTATTGGTTCTCAACTTTTGCTGTCATACTTGTTGCATTCTTTTTACTTTCCTAGTTTTAGGTAACACATTATGGTCTGAAATTATGGACTCAAAAAGCTCTGCATAGCTGGGTACAGTGGTGCAAGTTTCTAATCCCAGTACTTGGGAAGCTGAGACCAGAGAATCACAGGTTGAGGCCAGCATACACTAGTTTACCAAGACCCTATTTCAAAATAAAAAAGTAAAATAAGGCTGGAGATGCAGCTCAGAGGTAGAATGCTCCTGTGTTCAATCCCCAGCAACACACACACACACACACACACACACACACATACACACACATACACAAACACACACACACACACACACACACACACACACCATAGTACAACTGCAAAGTGCCATGCAGGGTACTCTCTAGGGGTTACAGATAAAAACATCCCTAGAAAACAAAAAGTAGGAAAGCCACTTAGCCGCAAAAGTTGAGTCAGGGGTCTTCTAGTTTAAACTCCTGACTCATGAACTTGGGAGCTTTTGTTCTAATTCTAGAAGCACACTCCTTTCTAGCCTTCATCTCAAATCATCCTTCAGGCGCAAACAGTCAATGTCAAAGAGGTGTTATTTACGTAAGGGTGGGAGGGAGTCATTCTTATTGTCTGGGGCCTATTCCTCCTGTTATCAATATGCAAGAAGGAATGCCACTCTGAGGGGCAATTTGTAGTCCAAGGACCTGGTTTGGAAGCTGTAGAAGAAAAAAAAAAACTTCATAATAGAAAAAATAGTCTTCTTTCCCTTGCAGAGACAAACATCTTCTCTGAACTCATTGGCTGACTCCCCCAGGGTGAGAAGGATGGACAGAGCCGCCTGTGGTCATTACAGCTGTGCAGGCTTTGGTATGATTCACAGCTTGTATACCACTTGCTGAAATACCCTTATTAGACAGAAAGATAAGAGACGGGAAAAATCAAGGTGGCTGGGAAGGATGGTTTCACTTCTGAAGAGGTATTCCCTCATCATTCTGTGTAATTAAGACAAAAAACTAGGTTGTTCACTGAAAAGTCTACAGTGATATCCTTCAGTGCTTAATTATGACATTCATCACCATTTTGCCTTTGACTAAAAGAAATCCTGCCATATTTCTGCAGGCAACTAAATCCCAAGGTTATATTAAACAATGCTTCTGGACTCGCTGAGAACAGCATGGGCTCTGGCTCTGCTGGGTTCGTTAAAGAGCTCCTCCTGTGGCTGAGCAGCAGGAGCTGAGCGCAGTGGCATTAACAGCTGCACTGGCATGCCACCATCGCCCGCTCACAGCTGCGTGCGGTGTGTAATGAAGGAATGAACAAGGAATCCTTTTCCTGCTAACGGCAGAAAGGAAAGAGGAATCCAAACACAGGTTGCTCTCTGATTTTCCTATATTCAGCTCCTTACAAGGGCGAATGGGGAAAGACACACAATTTAATTCCCCAAATATAATAATTGTCCTTGATTGGACAATTGGCTTTAAAAAAAGGTCTGTGATGATTCATTGGAGGAGAAAGAATTCTTCTCTTTTTAAATTAAATCTAATATTTGTAACACTATTTCATCATGTTAGAAATACTCGTTGTGAATTCACAAGTTGCCTTATGTTAATTTTTATTATTTTATTAATATATCATTGTTTTGACTTTAATGAAGATGAATTTTCATAAGAAAGTTAACTTTTTTTTTTTTTTTTTTTTTTTT
>PVJS01007721.1:0-55182 GCA_004027185.1 Glis glis | reverse complement strand
TCTGGTACATGGGACTGCTGTCCCCCAGGTGGCTCAAGGACTTCCGGGGTTTTCCAGGGTATGCCGGGCACGGGTACTAAGCGCTGGGGCCCCCAGGTGTTGCAGGACCTTCCGGGGTGGCTCGTAATGGCGCGGGGTCTGGTACCTAGCACAGAAGCCCCCCAGGGGTCTCAAGGACTTTCGGGGTTGCACACGGGGCGCCGGGGTCTAGTACATGTTTCAGGGGCCGCCCAGGTGACACATAGCCTGCCGTGGTTGCACGCGGGGACGCCGGGGTCAGGTACCTGGCCCAGGGGTCGCTCAGGTGGCACAGGACGAGCCATTTTTGTGCGCAAGGACGCCGGGGTCTGGTACCTAGCACAGGGGACCCCAGGTGGCATAAGGAATTCCGCGGTTGCGCACCAGGACGTCGGGGTCTGTTACCTGGCACAGGGACCTCCCAGGTGGCGCAGTGACTACTGGGGAGGCGCGCAGGGATGGCGGGGTCTGGTACCCACGAAAGGGGCAGCCCAGTTGGCAGGGGCTGCCGGGGTTGCGCGCGGGGACGGCAGCCCCTGTGGCACCTAGGCGTCTTCTGGGTCCCCTGGGCGGACAATGCTCCAGTTACAAGACCCCGGTGTTACCGTGCGCATCCCCAGCAGCCCCTGCACTCCATGGGCGACCCCAGCGCCAAGTACCAGACCCCGGCATACTCGCGCACAACAATGGCAGTTCCTGTGCCACCTGGGCGATCCCAGCACCATGTACCTGACCCCGGCTTCTCCGCGCACAACCCCAGCAGGCTATGCGACACCTGGGCGGCCCCTGCGCCAGATACCAGACCCCGGCTTCCCCGTGTGTAACCCCGAAAATCCTTGAGCCACTCCTGTGCTAGGTGCCAGACCCCGGCGTCCCTGTGTGCAATCCCGGAAGTCCTTGCGCCACCTGGGGGGCCCCTGCACCAGGTACCCGACCCCGGCATCCTTGCGCGAAACCCTGGCATTCCTGCGCCACCTGGGCGACCCCTGTACCATGTTCCACACACCAGCGTCCCCTCGTGCAACCTCGAAAGTCCTTGAGCCACCTGGGGCGCCCCTGTACTAGGTACCAGACCCCGGTGTCCCCGCGAAACACCCCGGCAGCCCCTGCCACCTGGGCTGCCCCTGCGCTAGACCCCGACATCCTCGCACGCCACCCCAGCAGCCCCTGAGCCTCCTGGGCGGCCTCTGCACCCAGTATGAGACCCCGACATCCAAGTGCACAACCCCAGCACCCCTGCGCCACCTGGGCTGCACCTGAGTCACCTGAGCGTCCCATGCGCCAAGTACCAGACCCCAGCGTCCTCGCGCACAACTCCGCAAGTCCTTGTGCCACCTGTGCCTGCCGAGGTTGCGCGCGGGAACGCCGGGGTCAGGACCCTGGCACAGGGGTCGCCCAGTTGGCAAAGGAACTGCCGGGGTTGCGCACAAGGACGCCGGGGTCTGATATCTGGCGCAAGGGCCACCCAGGTGTCGCATAGCCTGCTGGGGTTGTGCGCGGAGAAGCCGGGGTCAGGTACATGGTGCTGGGATCGCCCAGGTGGCACAGGAACTGCCATTGTTGTGCGCGAGTATGCCGGGGTCTGGTACCTGGCGCTGGGGTCGCCCATGGAGTGCAGGGGCTGCTGCGGATGCGCACGGTAACACCGGGGTCTTGTAACTGGAGCATTGTCCGCCCAGGGGACCCAGAAGACGCCTAGGTGCCACAGGGGCTGCCAGGTTTGCTCGCTGGATTGCCGGGGTCTGGTACCTGGCACAGGGGCCGCCAAGTTGGCACAGGGACTGCCAGAGTTGCATGCATGGATGCCAAATTCTGGGACTGGAGCAGGTTCCGCCCAGGTGGCACAGGGCCTGCTGGGGTGTTTCATGGTGAATCCGGGGTCTGGTACCTAGCACAGGGGCCCCCAGGTGGCTCAAGGACTTTCGGGGTTGCAAGTGGGGATGCCAGGGGTCAGATCCCGGTGTCCCCGCCTGCCACCCCAGCAGCCCCTGCGTTCCTTGGGCGACGCCTGCTCCAGGTACCAGATCCCGGGGTCCCGGCGCGCAACCCTGGCAACCCCTGCCAACTGGGCTGCCCCTTAGCCAAGTACCAGACACCGGCGCCGTCGCGCACAACTCCGGAAGTCCATGCACCACCTGGGGTCCCCTGCGTTAGGTACCAGAAGCCGGCGTCCTCTCGCGCAACCCCGGCAATTCCTGCGCCACCTGGGCGACCCCTGCACCATGTACCACATCCCAGTGTCCCCGCATACAACCCCAAAAGTCCTTGAGACCACTGGGGGACCCTGTGCTAGGTTCCAGACCCCGGTGTCACTGCAAAACACCTCGGCAGCCCCTGCCACCTGAGCAACCCCTGCGCTAGACCCCGGTGTCCATGCGCACCACCCCAGCAGCCCCTGCGCCACCTGGGCGGTCTCTGCACCCCGTATGAGACCCCGACGTCCATGTGCACAACCCCGGCACCCCTGCTCCACCTGGGCTGCACCTGCGTCACCTGGGCGGCCCCTACGCCAAGTACCAGACTCCGGCGTCGTCGCGTGCAACTCCGGAAGTCCTTGTGCCACCTGGGGTCCCCTGCGCTAGGTACTAGACCCCAGCGTCCTCGCGCTGGGGTTGTGCGCGGGGAAGCCGGAGTCAGATAACTGGCGCAGGGGTTGTCCGGGTGGCGCTGGAAATGCCGGGTTTGAGCGTGAGGACGCCGGGGTCTGATACCTGGTGCAAGGGCCGTCCAGGAGGTGCAGGGGCATCAGGGGTTGCGCACATTGACGCCGGGGTCTCATACATGGTGCAGGGGCCGCCAAGGTGTCGCAGGGCCTTTCAGGGTGGCTTGCGGTAACGCCGGCGTCTGGTACTTGGCACCGGGGGCGCTCAGGTGGCGAGGGGCTGCCGGTGTTGCGTACGTGGACGCCGGGGTCTGGCACCTGGTGCAGGGGTGGCCCAGGGAGCGCAGGGACTTCCAGGGTGGCTCGTGGTAACGCCGACATCTACTACCTGGGGCAGTGGCCACCCAGGTGACGCAGGTGCAGCCCAGGTAGTGCAGGGTGCCGGGTTTGCTCACTTGGACGCCGGGGTCTCATACCGGGTGCAGAAGCCGCCAAGGTGGATCAGTGACTGCCGGGGTTGCGTGAATAGACACCGGAGTCTGGTACCTGACACAGGGGTCGCCCAAGGAGCGCAGGGGCTGCCGGGGTGGCACGCGGTAACACCGGGGTCTTGTACCTGGCGCAGGGGCTGCCCAGGTGGCGCAGGAATTGCCGGGGTGCGCACGTGGACGCCGGGGTCTCATATATGGTGCAGGGGCTGCCCAGGTGTCGCTGTGCCTGCCGGGGTGGCTGGCAGTGACGCCAGGGTCTGGTACCTGGTGCAGGGTCGCCCAGGTGGCACAGTGACTGCCGGGGTGGTGCGCGGGGACAGCAGGGTCTCTTACCTGGCAAAGGGCCAGCCCAGGTGGCGCAGTGACCGCCCAGGTGTCACAGGGCCTGCCAGGGTGTCTCGCGGTGACGCCGCGGTCTTGTACCTAGCACATGGGCACGCAAGTTGGCTCCAGGACTTTGGAGTTGCGACTTGGATGCCGGTGTCTCGTACCTGGCTCAGGGGTCTCCCAGGGAGCACAGGGACTGCCAGGGAATGCGCGGTAATGCCAGTGTCTGTTATCTGGCACAGGGGCCGCCCAGGTGATGCAGGTGCAGCCCAGGTGGCGCAGGGGTGCCGGGGTTGTGCACTTGCACGCCGGGGTCTGGTACCGGGTGCAGAGGCCACCCTGGTGGCTCAGGGGCTGCACGGGTGGTGCACGTGGATGCCGGGGTCTGGTACATGGCGCAGGGGCCGCCCAGGAGGCAGAGGGACTGTCGGAGTTGCGCACGTGGACGCCGGGGTCTCGTACATGGCGAAGGGGCCACCGAGGTGTCGCAGGGGCCGCACAGGTGTCGCAGAGGCTGAAGCGTTGCGCGAGGTGACACCGGGTTGTGGTACCTAGCACAGGGGCCACGCATGGGGCTCAAGGACTTTTGGGGTTGCACGCGGGCACGTTGGGGTGTGTTACATGGTGCAGGGTCCGCCCAGGTGGCGCAGGGGCTGCAGGGGTTGCGCGCGGTAACACCGGGGTCTTGTACCTGGCACTGGGGCAGCCCAGGGGACGCAGGGGACGCCCAGGTGGCACAGGAACTGCCAGGGTTGCACGCGGTGACGCCGGGGTCTGATACCTGGCACAGGGGCTGCCAAGGTGGTGCAGGAGCGAACCTTCTGATGCAGGGGATGCCCAGGTGGCGCAGTGGCTGCTGCGGTGGTGCGCAGGTATGCCGGAGTCTGGTACTTGGCACTGGGGGCACCCAGGTGGCAAGAGGATGCTGGGGTTGCGTACCTGGTCGACGGGGTCTGGCACCTGGCGCAGGG
The DNA here is from genome assembly GCA_004027185.1 of Glis glis. Lineage (NCBI taxonomy): Eukaryota > Metazoa > Chordata > Mammalia > Rodentia > Gliridae > Glis > Glis glis. The sequence goes on along the minus strand of PVJS01007721.1, from coordinate 50,773 downwards.
GTAGCCCAGGGACCGTAGAGACTGATGGGGAGGCGTGCGGTAACGCCGGCTTCTGGTACATGGCGCAAGGGGCGCCCAGGTGACACAGGTGCAGCCCAGGTGGCGCAGGGGTGCCAGGGTTGCGCACGTGGGTGCTGGGGTCTTCTACCGTGTGCAGAGGCCGCCAAGGTGGATCAGGGGCTGCTGGGGTGGCTCGTGGGGATGCCGGGGTCTGGTACTTGGCGCAGGGGCTACCAGGAGGCACAGGGGCTGCCAGGATTGCGCACGTGGACACCAGGGTCTCATATAATGTCAGGGGCCGCCCAGGTGTCGAAGAGGTTGCCGGGGTTGCGAGCGGTAACGCCGGGGTCTGGTACCTACCACAGGGTCCCTCCAGGTTGCTCAAGGACTTTCGGGGTTGCACGCGGGTACGCTGGGGTGTGGTGCATGGTGCAGAGGTCACCCAGGTGGCACAGCAATTGCCGAGGTTGCGCGTGATGTCGCTGGGGTCAGGTACCTGGTGCAGGGGTCCCCCAGGTGGCGCAAGGACTTCCTTGGTTGCATGCGGGGACTACGGGGTCTGGAACCTGGCGAAGGGGCAGCCCAGTTGGCAGGGGCTGCCGGGGTTGTGCGAGGGGACGCCAGTGTCTGGTACCTGGCGCAGGCGTTGTCCAAGGAGTGCAGGGGCTCCTGGGGTTGTGAGCGGTAACACTGGTGTCTTGTACCTGGCGCAGGGCCCACCCAGGTGACGCAGGTGAAGCCCAGGTAGCACAGGGGCTACCGGGATTGCGCGCAGGGATGCCGGGGTCTGGTACCTGGCACAGTGGCTGCCAAGGTTGCACAGGGACTGCTGGGGTGGTACGCGTGGACTCCAGCATCTGGTATCTGGCGCAGGGGCCGCCCTGCCTCTGTGACACGTGGGCGGCCCCTGCGACACATGGGCATCCCTTGGGCCATGTACAAGACTCCGGCGTCCACGTGAGCAACCCAGGCAGCCTCTGCACCTCCTGGGCAGCCCCTGCGCCAGATACCAGACCCCGGCGTCCCCGCGTGCAAACCCGAAAGTCCTTGAGCCACCTGGGTGCCCATGTGGTAGGTACCAGACCCCGGCATCACCGCGATCCACCCGGGCAGGCCCTGCGCCACCTGGGCGGCCCCTGCACCAGGTACCAGACCCCAGCTTCCACTTGGGCAATGCCGGCAGCCCCTGCACATCCTGGGTGGCCCCTGCGCCAAGTTCCAAACCCGGCGTGCCCACGCACCACCCTAGAATTCCCTGAGCCATCTCGGTGGCCACTGAATCACATGGGTGTCCCTGCACCACATGGCCGGCTCCTGCGACAGGTAGCTGACCCCGGCTTCCTCGCGCACATCCCCGGGAGTTCCTGCGCCACCTGGGCGACCCCTGCGCCAGGGACCTGACCTCGGGGACCCGTGAGTAACTCCGGCATCCTCTGCACCACCAGCGTGGCTGCTGCACCATGTACCACACTCCAGCATCCCTGCATGCAACCCCAAAAGTCCTTGAGCCACCTGGGGGGCCCCTGTTCTAGGTCCCAGATCTCGGCGTCACTGCGCGCAACCGCAGCAGCCTGTGCGACACCTGGTCGGACCCTGCGACAACTGGGCGGCTCCTGCGCCATGTACAAGACCCCGGCGTCCACGTGCGCAACCCTGGCAGCCCCTGCGCCTCTTGGGCGGCCACTTTGCCTGGTACCAGACCCCCACCTGGACTGCACGTGCGTCAGCTGGGCGGCCCATGCACCAGGAACCAGACTCCGGCGTTACCGCGCGCCTCCCCTGCAGTCCCTGCGCTCCCTGGCATCCTCTGCGCAACTTACCAGAACCAGGCGTCCATGTACGCAACCCCGAAAGTCCTTGAGCCACCTTGGGGGCCCCTATGCTATGTACCAGACCCCGGCGTCTCCGCGAGCCACCCCGGCAGGCCCTGCGACACCTGGGTTGCCGCTGCGTCACCTGGGCTGCCCCTTCACCAGATTCCAAACCCTGCCATCCCCGTGCGCCTCCCCGGCTGTCAGTGCACCACCTGGGCGATCCCTGCACCAGGTACCTACCCCGGCGTCACCTCCAGCCACCCCAGCAGGCCCTTCGACAACTGGACGGCCCCTGCACCATGTAAGAGACACCGGCGTTCACATGAGGAACCCCACAGCCCATGCGCCTCCAGAGCGGCCCCTACGCCTAGTACCAGACCCCGGTGTTCCCGCGCAACACCCCGGGAGCGCCTCGCCACCTGGGTGCCCCCTTTGCCAAGTACCAGAGCCCGGCATGCATGTGCCCAAGCACAGAAGCCGCTGCACAACCTGGGTGACCCCTGCATCACATGGGCGGCCGCTGCAACACCTGGGCAGTCTCTGCGCCAGGTACCAGACCCCGGCATCCCCGCGCGCAAACCCGGCAGCCCCTGTGCCACCTGGGCATCCCCTGCGTTACCTGGGCGGCCCCTGCATCAGGTACACGACCCCGGTGTTATTGCCTGCAACCCCGGCAGCCCCTGTGCTCCTTGGGCGAACCCTGCACCAGGTACCAGACCATGTTGTCTCCGTGCGCAACCCCGGCAGCCACTGCGACACCTGGGCGGTCCCTGCGTCACCTGGGCAGCCCCTGCGCCAGGTAACAGACCCTGGCGTCTCCTCGTGTCACCCCGGCAGTTCCTGCGCCACCAGGCGACCCCTGCGCCAGGTACCAACCCTGGTGCCTCTGCGCTCAACCCCGGCGTCCCCTGGGCCAATTGGGCGGCCCCTGCATCACCTGGGTGGCTCCTGCGCCCGACAGCAGACACTAGCATCCCCGCGCGCAACCACGGCAGTACCTGCGCCACCTGGGCAGCCCCTGTGCCAGGTACTTGACTCTAGCGTACCCGGACGCCGCCCCGGCAGTCCCTGCATCACCTCGGCGGACCTTGCGCCAGGTACCAGAGCGCGCCGTCCCCGCGAGCCACCCCGGCAGTCACTGCACCACCTGGCCACCCTACACCAGTTATCAAACCCCGCAGACCTCGCTCGTAACCCCGGAAGTCCTTGAGCCAGCTGGGGGGCCCCTGCGGTACGTACCAGACGCTGGCATCCTCGCGCACAACCCCGCAGTTACTGCGCCATCTGGGCGAACCCTGCGCCAGGTTCCTGACCCCGGCGTCCCCACGCACAACCCCAGCAGGCCCTGCAACACCTAGGCGACCCCTGCGCCATGTACCACACCCCTGCTTCCCCGCGTGCAACCCCGAAAGTCCTTGAGACACCTTGGGGGCTCCTGTGCTAGGTACCAGACCCTGGCATCACCGCAAACCACCCCAGCAGGCCCTGCGCCACCTGTGCAGCCCCTGTGCTAGGGGTCAGATCCCGGTTTCACCGCGTGCCATCCTAGATGTCCCGGCGCCACCTTGGTGGCCTCTGCATCCCCTGGGAGGCCCCTGCGCCAGTTAAAATACCCTGGTGTTACCGCACGCAAACCCAGCAGCCCCTGCGATCCATGGGCGACCCCTGCGCCAGGTACCAGACACCAGCGTCCCTGCGCTACCCCGGTAGCCACTGAGGTACCTGGGCGGCCCCTGCATCACCTGGAAGGCCACTGAACCAGTTACCAGACCCCGGCGTTACCGCGAGCAACCCTGGAAGGATCTGCAACACCTTGGCGGCCCCTGCACCATGTACGAGACCCGGCGTCCACTTGCGCAACCCCTGATGCCCCTGTGCCTCCTGGGCGGCCCCTGCACCAGGTACAAGACCCCAGTGACCTCGCGCTCAACCCCGGCAGCCCCTGAGCCACCTTGGCACCTTCTGCACCCGGTACGAGACCCCGACATCCACGTGCGCAACCCAGGCACCCCTGCACCTCCTGGGCGGCCCCTGCGGGAGGTACCAGACCCTGGCATCATCGCGCGCAAACCAGGCAGCCCCTGTGCCACCTGGGCATTTCCTGTGTCCCCTAGGTGGCCCCTGCAACAGGTAAAAGACCCTGGTGTTATTGCACGCAACCCCGGCAGCCCCTGAGCTCGTTGGGCGATGCCTGCACCAGGTACCAGACCCCGGCGTCCTCGCGCGCAACCCCGGCTGTCACTGCACCACCTGGTGTCCCCTTTGCCAGGTACCAGACCACGGCGTCCCCGCGCATAACCCCGGCAGCCACTGCGACACCTGGGCGGTCCCTGCGTCACCTGGGTGGCCCCTGTGCCAGGTAACAGACCCCGGCGTCTCCTCGCGTCACCCCGGCAGTTCCTGCGCCACCTGGCGACCCCTGCACCAGGTACCAGACCCTGGCGTCTCCACGCTCAACCCCGGCGGCTCCTGCACCAATTGGGCAGCCCCTGCATCCCTGGGTGGCCCCTGCGCCCAACAACAGGCACTAGCATCCCCGCGCGCAACCACGGCAGTACCTGCGCCACCTGGGCAGACCCTGCACCATATAACACACCCCACCGTCCCCAGTGCAACCCCGAAATTCCTTGAGCCACATACGTGACCCCTGTGCTAGGTACCAGTCCCTGGCATCACCGCGCGCAAACCCGGCAGCCTCTGCGACACCTGGGCGTCCACCGCGACACCTGGGCGGCCTGTGCGCCATGGATGAGACCCCGGCGTTCATGTGCGCAACCCCGTCAACCCCTGCGCCTCCTGGGAGGCCCCTGTGCCAGTAGCAGACTCCGGCGTCCATGCATGCAACTCCGGCAGTCCCTGTGCCACCTTGGCGGCCCCTGCACGAGGTACCAGACCCTGGCAATCCTGCGCGCAAACCCGGCAGTCCCTGTGCCACCTAGGCGTCCCCTGGGTTCCCTGGGCGGAGAATGCGCCAGGTACAAGACCCCGGTGTTGCCCTGGGCAACCCCGGCAGCCCCTGCGCTCCTTTGGCGACCCCTGTGCCAGGTTCCTGACTACGGCATCCTCGCACGCAACCCCGGCAGTTCCTGCACCACCTGGACAACCCCTGCACAGGAGACCTGACCCCGGCATCCCCGCTCTACCCTGGCAGCCCCTGAGCCACCATGGCAGCTACTGCACCCTGTACGAGACCCCGGCATCCAAGTGGGCAACCCTGGCAACCCTGCACCACATGCCCTTCACCTGCGTCACCTGGGCGGCCCCTGCGCCAGGTACCAGACGCTGGCATTATCACGCGCCTCCCCGGCAGTTCTGCGCTCCCTGGGCAACCCCTGAGCCAGGTTCCAGACTCCGGCGTCCACGTACGCAACTCCGACAGCCACTCGCCAACTTTGCGCCACCGGTGCCGAGTACCAGACCCCGGCATGCCTGAGAGCAAATGCAGTAGCCCCGGCGCCACCTGGGTGGCCCCTGCGTCACATGGCCTGCCCCTGCACCAGCTGGGCAGCCACTGCACCAGGTATCAGACCCAGGCGTCACCGCGTGCAACCCCGGTAGTAACTGCTACACCTGGGTGACCCCTGAGCCAGTACCCTGAGCCTGGCGTCCCCGCATGCAACCCCAGCAGGCTATGTGACACCTGGCGGCCCCTGACAATATAGGAGACTCCGGCGTCCACGCGCGCAACCCCTGCAGGCGCTGCGACTCCTGGGCGACCTCTGCACCCGGTATGAGACCCCGGTGTCCAAGTGTGCAACCCCGGCACCCCTGTGCCATCTGGGCTGCACATGCGTCATTTGGGATGCCCCTGTGCCGGGTACCAGACTCCAGCGTCTCCTTGCACTACCCCGGAAGCCCCTTGCCACCTGGGAGCCCCCTGTGCCAAGTACCAGACCCCGGCATCATCGCGCACAAACCCGGCAGAACCTGTGAAACCTGGGCGTCCCCTGGACGGCCCATGCGACAGGTACAAGAACCCGGTGTTACCGCGTGAAATCCCGGCAGCTCCTGCATTCCTTGGGCGACGCCTGCGCCAAGTACCAGACCCCAGCGTCCTTGCGTGCAACCCCGCTGTCACTGCACCACGTTGGGTACCCTGCACCAGGTACCTGACCCAGGGGTCCCCGCGCACAACCCCGGCAGCTCCTGAACCACCTGGGCGGCCCCTGCACCATATACCACACCACAGCATCCCCGCATGAAACCCTGTAAGTCCTTGAGCCACCTTGGCCACCTCTGCACCCGGTACGAGCGCGCAAAAGCACAGCATCCCCTGTGCCACCTGGGCGGCCCCTGCATCAGAAGGGCGGCTCCTGACCACCTGTGCGGCCCCTGCACCAGGTATCAGTCCCGGGCATCACCGCGTGCAACCCCGGCAGTTCCTGCGCCACCTGGGAGGCCACTGCTCCAGGTATCAGACCCCAGCATCATAGTACGCAAACCCGGCAGCCCCTGTGCCACCTGGGCGTCCCCTGCGTCCCCTGGGCAGCCCCTGCGCCAGGTAAAAGACGCCGGTGTTACCGCGCACAACCCCGGCATCCCCTGCGCTCATTGGGTGACCCCTGCGCCAGGTACCAGACCTGGCACCCCGTGCACAACCCCGGCAGCCCATGCCATCTGTGCTGCCCCTTTGCCAGGTACTACACCCTGCCATCCCCGCGCACCACCCCAGAAGTCACTGCGCCACCTGGGTAATCCCTGCACCAGGTACCAGACCTCGGCGTACTCGCTCGCAACATCGGAAGTCCTTGCGCAACCTGGGGGCCCCCTGCTCTAGGTTCCAGACCCCATCGTCCTCGGCACAACCACGGCAGTTCCTGTGCTGCCTGGGCGACCCCTGCTCCAATTACCTGACCACGGCATCCCCACGTGCAACCCCGAATGTCCTTGACCAAACTGGGTAGCCCTGTGCTAGGTTCCAGATCCAGGCTTCAAAGCGAAACACCCCGGCAGTCCCTGCAACACCTGGGCGGACTCTGCGCCAGTACCAGACCCCGGCGTCTACACGTGCAACCCCGGCAGTTCCTGCACCACCTGGGCGGCACCTGCGCTAGGGGTCAGTCCCCGGTGTCCCCGCGTGCCACCCCAGAAGTCCCTGTGCCACCTGGGCGACTCCTGCACCACGCACCACGCCCCAGCGTCCCCACGTGAAACCCAAAAAGTCCTTGAGCCACCTGGGGGGACCCTGTGCTAGGTACCAGACCTCGGCGTCACCGCGCGCAACCCCGGCAGACTCTACGACACCTGGGTGGCCCCTGCCATACCTGGGTGGCCCCTGACATTATACGAGACCCCGGCGTCCACGTGCGCAACCCTAGCAGCTCCTGGGCCTCCAGTTAGGCCCCTGCGCCATGTACCAGACACCGGCGTCCCCGCGCGTCACCCCATCCCCCCTGAGCCACCTGGGTGGCCCCTGAGCCACCTTGGCGGCCTCTGCACCCGGTACGAGACCCCGGAGTCCAAGTGCGCAACCCTGGCACCCCGGCGCCACCTGTGGGGCCCCTGCGCCAAGTACCAGACGCCGGCCTTCCCGAACGCCACCCCGGCAGTCCCTAGCTCCCTGGGTGAACCCTGAGTCAGGTGCCAGACCCCGGAGTCCAGGTACGCAACCCCTGCAGCCGTTCGCCACCTGGGCGCCCCTGGTGCCAAGTATCACACTCGGGCATATTGCGCGCAACTGAGGCAGTCCCTGCACCACCAGGGCGGCCCCTGCATCAGAAGGGTGTCTCCTGCACCAGATACCAGACTCGGTGTCCCCTCGTGCCACCCCAGCCGTTCCTGCGCCTTCTTGGCGGCCCTCGCGCCAGGTACCTGACCCCAGCGTCCCCGTGCAACCCTGGCAGCACTTACACCACCTGGGCAGCCCCTGCAACAGGTATCAGACCCCGGCGTCACCGCGTGCATCCCTGGCATTTTCTACGCCAATTGGGCAGCCTCTGCGCCACGTACCAGACCCCGGCATCATCGCGCGCAAACCAGGAAGCCCGTGTGCCACCTGGGCGTCACCTGCGTAGACTGGGCGGTCCCAGCGCCAGGTTCAAGACCCCGGTGTTACCGGGGGCAACCCTGGCACTTCCTTTGCCACCTGGGCGATCTCTGCACCATGTACCACACCCCAGCGTCCCCGAAAGTCCTTGAGCAACCTGGGGGGACCCTGTGCCATGTACGAGACCCCGGCGTCCACGTGCGCAACCCCGGTAACCCTGCACCTCCTGGGCAGTCCCTGCACCAAGTACCAGATCCCGGTGTCTTCGCGCGCCACCCCAGCAGCACTTGAGACATCTGTGCAGTCTCTGCACCCGGTACTTGAGCCCGGCGTTCAAGTACACAACGCCGGCACCCCTGCGCCACCTGGGATGCACCTGCGTCACCTGGTGGGCCCCTGTGCCAAGTACCAGACCCCGGCGTCCTCGCGCGCAACTCCGGAAGTCCTTGCACCACCTGAGGTCCCCTGCGCTAGGTACCAGACCCCGGCCTCCTCGCGCACAACAATGGCAGTTCTTGCGCCTACTGGGCTGCCCCTTCGCCAGGTACCATTCCCCGCCATCCCCGCGTGCAACCGCGGAAGTCCTTGCGCCACCTGGTCGGCCCCTGCGGGAGATACCAGACCCCGGCATCCCGCGTGCTATCCCGAAAGTCCTTGAGCCACCTCGGGGGCCCCTGTGCTAGGTACCAGACCCCGGCGTCACCGCAAGCCACCCCGGCAGGCCCTGCGCAACCTTGGTGGCCCCTGTGCCAGATACAAGACCCCGGTGTCCCCAAGTGCCACCCCAGTAATCCCTGCCCAAACTTACTGGCCCCTGTGCCAGATACAAGACCCCGGTGTCCCCAAGTGCCACCCCAGCAATCCCTGCCCAACCTTGGCGGCCCCTGTGACAGGTACCAGTACCCGGCATCCCTGCAGGTAAACCAGGCAGACCCTGTGCAACCTGGGCATCCCCTGCGTCCCTGGATGGATCCTGCGCCAGGTACCAGACCCCGGCGTCCCCGTGCGCAACCCCGGCTGCCTTTGACAATTGGGCTGTCCCGTCACCAGGTATCAGATTCCGCCTATCCCGCGAGCCACCCCGGCACTCCCTGCGCCACTGGGCGGTCCCTGCGGCAGGTCCCAGACGACGGCGTCCTTGCGCGCAACCACGGAAGACTTTGCGCCACTTGGGGGGCCCATGCACCATGTACCACACCGCAGCATCCCCTCGTGCAACCCCAAAAGTCCTAGAGCCACATGCGTGTCGCCTGTGCTAGGTACCAGACTCAGGGGTCACCGCGCGCAACCCCGGCAGCTACTGAGACACCAGGGCGGCCCCTGCGACACCTGGGCGGCCCCTTCGCCACGTACAAGACCCTTGCGTCCACGTGCACAACCCCCGCAGCCCCTGCACCTCCTGGGCAGCCCCTGCACCAAGTACCAGACCCCGGTGTCCCCGCGCGCCACCCCAGAAGTCCCTGTGCCACCTGGGCGGACTCTGTATCACATGGGCCGACCCTGCGCCACCTGGGGGGCTCCTGCATCATGTACCAGACCCCGGCCTCCACGCGCGCCACTCCAGAGGCCCTGAGCCACCTGGGCGGCCTCTGCACCCGGTATGAGACCCCGGTGTCCTAGTGCCCAACCTGGCCCCCCTGCACCACCTGGACTGCACCTGCATCACCTGGGCAACCCCTGCGCCAGGTACCAGACCCCAGCAACCTCGCGCAAAACCCCTGAAGTCCTTGCGCCACCTGGGGTCCATTGCACTAGGTAACAGACCCTGGGGTTCTCGCGCACAACAATGGCAGTTCAACAATGGCAGTTCCTCCTGGGCCCCTGCACCAGGTACCAGACCCAGGCGTCCCCACACGCTATAACAGAAGTCCCGGTGCCACCTGGGCGGCCTCTGCATCACATGGGCGGCCCCTGCGCCACCTGGGAGGCTATTGCACCATGTACCTGACCCCGGAGTCCACGCGCGCCACTCCAGAAGCCCTGAGCCACTTGGGCGGCCTCTGCACACGGTACAAGACCCCGGTATCCAAGTGCGCAACCCCGGCCCCCCTGAACAACCTGGGCTGCACTGGTGTCACCTGGGCAGCCCCTGCGCCAGGTACTAGACACCGACATCACCGCTAGCAACCCCTGCAGGCTTTGTGACACCTGGGTGGCCCCTGCACCAGATACCAGACCCCGGCGTCCCCTTGTGTAACCCCGAAAGTCCTTGAGCCACCTGGGGGGGCTCCTGTGCTAGGTACCAGACCCCTGCGTAACCACGAGCCACCACGGCAGACCCTGCGACACCTGGGGTGCCCCTGCGCTCGGTACCAGACCCCGGCGTCCCCGCGTGCAACCCCGGAATTTCTTATACGACCTGGGCGACCCCTGCACCGTGTACCACACCCCAGCATCCCCACGTGCAACCCCGAAAGTCCATGAAGCACCCGGGGGGACCCTGTGCTAGGTAACAGACCCCGGCTTCACCGCGCCAAGTTCGGCAGCCTCTGCGACACCTGGGAGGCCCCCGCGACACTTGGGCAGCCCCTGACATTATTCGAGACCTCGGCGTCCACGTGCGCAACCCCGGCAGATCCTGCTCCTCCTGGGCGGCGCCTGCAACAAGTACCAGACCCCGCCGTCCCCGCGCGTCACCCCAGGAGCCCCTGTGCCACCTTGGCAGCCTCTGAACCCGGTACGAGACCCCGGAGTCCAAGTGTGCAAACCCTGCGCCACCTGGGCTGCACCTGCGTCACCTGGGCGGCACCTTGGCCAAGTACCATACGCCAGCGTTACCGCACACCAACCCGGAAGTCCCTGCACTCCCTGGGCGACACCTGCACCAGGTACCTGACCCCAGCGTCCAGGTACACAACCCCAGCAGCCCCTCGCCACCAGGGCACCCCCGGTGCCATGTACCAGAGCCCGGCATACCTGCGTGCAAGCGCAGCAGCTCCTGCGCCACCTGGGCAGCCCCGCACCAGGTATCAGACCCCGGCGTCACCGCGTGCAACCCTGGCAGTTCCTGCGCCACCTGGGATGCCCCTGCGCCAGGCACCAGACCCCAGCATCATCGCGCACAAACCCGGCAGCCCCTGTGCCGCCTGGGCGTCCCCTGCATCCCCTGGGCGGTCTCTGCACCAGGTACAAGACCCCGGTGTTACCGCACGCAACCCTAGCAGCCCATGCGCTCCCTGGGCGATGACTGCGCCAGGTACCAGATCCCGGTGTCCCCGTGGGCAACCCCGGCAGCCCCTGCAAACTGGGCTGCCCCTTCGCCCGGTACCAGACCCCACAGTCCCCTCGTGCAAGCGCGGATGTCCTTGCGCCACCTGGGGACCCGTGTGCCAGGTACCAGACCCCAGCATCCACATATGCAACCGCGGCAGCTCCTCGCCACCTTGGTGCCCCCTACTCCAATTACCTGACCCCGGCATCCCCACGTGCAACCCCGAATGTCCTTGACCAACCTGGGGGGCCCTGTGCTAGGTACCAGACCCCGCCTTCAACGCGAAACACCCCGGCAGGCCCTGCGACCCCTGGGCGGACTCTGCACCAGTACCAGACCCCGGCGTCAATGCATACAACCCGGGGAGTCCCTGCGCCACGTGGGCAGCACCTGCGCTAGGGGTCAGTCCCCGATGTCCCCACTTGCCAGCCCAGAAGTCCCTGCGCTTCCTTGGCCAACCTGCACCAGGTACCAGACCCCGGCGTCCCTGTGTGCAACCCCGGAAGTCCCACCACCTGGGGGAACCCTGCACAGGTACCTGATCCCGGCATCCACATGGGCAACCTTGGCAGCCCCTGCGCAACCTGGGCGGCCCCTGTGCCAATTACCAGACCCCTTCGGCCCTGCCCGCCACCCCAGCAGCCCCTGAGCTACTTTGGCCGCCTCTGCACCTGGTACGAGCGCGCTCAACCGGAGCAGCCCCTGCGCCACCTGTGCAGCCCCTGCATCAGAAGGGCGGGTCCTGACCACCTGTGCGGCCCCTGCCCCAGGTATGAGACCGCGGCATCACCGCATGCAACACCGGCAGTTCCTTCGCCACCTGGGAGGCCCCTGTGCTAGGTACCAGACCCCAGCGTCCACGTGGGCAAACCCGGCAGCCCCTGAACCTCCCAGGCCCTGCATCAAGTAACAGACCTTGGCATCCCCACACGCCACCCCAGAATTCCATGTGCCACCTAGGCGGCCTTTACATCACATGGGTGGCCCTGCGCCACCTGGGAGGCTCCTGCGCCAGATACCAGAGGCCGGCGTTATCCCGCGCCATCCCGACAGTCCCTGCACTCCCTGGGCGACCCCTGCACCAGGTACCAGACCCCAGCGTCCACGTATGCAACCCCGGCAACCCCTTGCCACCTGGGCGCCCCCTGTGCCAAGGACCAGACTCCTGCATTTCTGCGCGCAACCGCAGCAGCCCCTGCGACATCTGGGAGTCCCCTGCAACACATGGGCTACCCCTGCACTACCTGGGCGGAGTCACCGCGTGCAACCCCAGCAGTTCTTGTAACACCTGGTCGCCCCTGCGCAATATACCAGACCCCAGCATCCCCGCGCGCACCCTGGCAGCCCCTGTGCCACCTGGGAGGCCCCTGCACCATGTACCAGACCCCAGCGACCACGTGCAACACCCCAGAAGTCCCTGTGCCACCTGGGCGGCCTCTGCATCACATGGGCAACCCCTGCGCCAACAGGGCGGCTCCTACATCATGTACCAGACTCCGGCGTCCACGCATGCCTCACCAGCAGCCCCTGAGACACCTGGGCGACCTCAGCACCCTGTACGAGACCCCGGCGTCCAAGTGCGCAACCCCGGCACCCCTGCGCCACCTGGGATGCACCTGCGTCACCTGGGCGGCCCCTGCGCCAATACCAGATGCCGGTGTTACCGCACGCCACCCCAGCAGTCCCTTTGCTCCTAGGGCGACCACTGCGCCAGGTGCCAGACACCGGTGTTCCCGCGCAAAATCCCAGCAGGCGCTGTGACACCTGGTCTACCCTGCGCCAGATACCAGTCCCCGGCGTAGCCGCGTGCAACCCCGGAAATCCTTGCGCCACCTGGGCGGCCTGTGTTACCACGCGAAACCCCTTCAGCCCCTGAGCTACTTGGGCGACCCCTGCACCTGGTACCAGACCCCGGCGTCCCCGCGCGCAACCCCGGCAGCCACTGCCAACGGGGCTGCCCCTTCGCAGGTACCAGACCCCGCCATCCCAGCACGCCTCCCCAGTAGTTACTGCGCCACCTGGGCAGTCCTTGCGTCACGTCCCATACCCCGTCATCCTCGCGCGCAACCCCGGAAGTCCTTATGCCAGCTGGGGTCCCGTGCACTAGGTACCAGACCCCGGCCTCCTCGCGCACAACAATGGCAGTTCCTGTGCCACTTTGGCGACCCCTGCACCAGGGACTTGTCCCCGGCGTCCCCGCGCGCAACCCTGGCAGTCAATGCGACACCAGGGTGGCCCATGCGTCAGATACCAGACCTCGGCGTCCACGCGTGCAATCCCGAAAGTCCTTGAGCCACCTGGGGGTCCCTGCGCCAGGTACGAGACCACGGCAACCCCACAAGCAAACCCGGCAGCCCCTGTACCACTGAGGCATCCCCTGCGTCCCCTGGGTGGCCCCCGCATCAGAAGGGCTGCTCCTGCACCACCTGGGAGGCCCCTGCGCCAGGTATCAGACGGCGGCATCATCGCGCGAGATCCCGGCAGCCCCTGTGCCGCCTGGGCATCCTCTATCTACCCTGGGCGGTCCCTGCGACAAGTACAAGACCCCGGTGTTTCCCCGCGCAACCCCGGTAGCCCTGGTGCTCCCTGGGCGACGCCTGCACCAGGTACCAGATCCCGTCGTTCCCGCGCGCAACCCCGGCAGCCCCTGTCCACCTTTGCGGCTTCTGCACCCAGTACAAGACCCCAAACTCCATGTGTGCATCCCCGGCACCCCTGTACCACCTGAGCTGCACCTGCATCACCTGGGCGGCCCCTGCGCCAGTTACCCGACGCCGGCATTACCGCGCGTCCCTGCGCTCCCTGGGCGAACCCTGAGCCAGGTGCCAGACCCCAGTGTCCACGTACGCAACCCCGGCTGCCCCTTGCCACCTGGGCGCCCCCGGTGCCAAGTACCAGACACCTGCATGCCTGAGAGCAACCGCAGCAGCCCCTGTGCCACCTGGGCGGTCCGTACATCACATGGGCAGCCCCTGCACCACCTGAGCGGCCCCTCCCCAAGTATCAGACCCCGGCGTCACTGCGTGCAACCCCGGCTGTTTCTGCGCCACCTGGGCGGCCCATGCGCCAGGTACCACACCCCGGCATCATCGCGCGAAAACCCGGCATCCCCTGTGCCACCTGGGCGTTCCCTGCTTCCCCTCAGCGGCCTCTGCGAGAGGAACAAGACCCCGGTGTTACCGAGCGCAACCCCGGCTGCCCCTGCACTCCTTGGGCGACGCCTGTGCCAGGTACCAGACCCCGGCGTCCTCCCACGCAACCCCGGCTGTCACTGCACCACCTTGGATCCCCTATGCCAGGTACGTGACCCTGGCGTCCCCGCGTGCAACCCCGGCAGACCCTGCGCTTCCTGGGCCATCCCTGCACCATGTTCCACACCCAGCATCCCCGCGTGCAACCCCGAAAGTCCTTGAGCCACATGCGAGGCCCCTGTGCTAATTTCCAGACCCCGGCGTCACCGCGTGCAATCCCGGCAGCCTCTGCGTCACCTGGGCGGCCCTGCGACACCTGGGCTGCCCGTGCACCTCGTACGAGACACAGACACCGGCGTCCAGGTGGGCAACACCGGAGGCCCCTGTGAATCCTGGGCGGCTCTTGCGCCAAGTACCAGACCCCGGCGTCCCTGCGTGCCATCCCAGAATTCCTTGTGCCACCTGGGCGGCCCCTGCATTACATGGGCGGCCCCTGCGCCAGGTACCAGACGCTGTCATTACCGCGTGCCTCCCCGGCACTTCCTGTGCTCCCTGGGCGACCGCAGAACCAGGTTCCAGACCCCAGCGTCCACGTACGCAACCCCGGCAGCCCCTAGCCAACTGGGCGCCCCTGTGCCGAGTACCAGACTCCAGCATGTCTGAGAGCAAATGCAGCAGCCCCTGTGCCACCTGGGTGGCCCCTGTGTCACATGGGCGGTCCCTGCAACAGCTGGGCGGCCCCTGTGCCAGGTATCAGACCCCGACGTCTACACGTGCAACCCCGGCAGTTACTGCGCCACCTGGGCGAACCCTGAGCCAGGTACCTGACCCTGGCGTCCCCGTGCGCAACCCCGGCAGCCCCTGCACCTCCTGGGTGGCATCTGTGCCACTTGGGCGGCTCCTGCGTCAGGTTCCAAACCCCGGCGTCTTCACGCATTACCCTGGCAGACCCAGCGCCACCTGGGCGGCCCCTGCACCATGTTCCAGAAGCGGGCGTCCACGCGCGCCACCACAGCAGCCCCTGCGCCACTTGGGCGGCCTCTGCACGATGTACCAGACCCCGGCATCCAAGTGCACAACCCCGGCCCCCTGCGCCACCTGGGCTGCACCTGCGTCTCCTTGGCGGCCCGTGCGCCAGGTACCAGACCCTGGCATCCCCTAGCGCAAAACCGGCAGCCCCTGTGCCACTTGGGCATCCCCTGAGTCCCCTGGCTGGCCCCTGCGCGAGGTACAAGACCACAGTGTTACCGCGGGCAACCCCGGCAGTCCCTGCGCTCCTTGGGCGGCCCCTGCTCAAGGTAACAGACCCGGCATCCCCGCGTGCAACCCCGGTAGCCCCTGCCATCCTGGCTGCCCCTTCGCCAGGTACCAGACCCCGCAGTCCCCGCGCGCAACCCCAGCAGTCCCAGCGCCACCTGGCCAATCCCTGGGCCAGGTACTAGACTCCGGCGTCCTCGCACGCAACCCCGGAAGTCGTTTCGCCACCTGGGGGCCCCCTGCGCTAGGTACCAGACCCCGGCATACTTGCGCGCCACCCCGGAAGTCCTTTCGCCACCTTGGCAGCCCCTGGGCCAGGTACCAGACCTTGGCGTCCCCGCGTGCAAACCTGGCAGCCCCTGTACCACCTGGGCATTCCCTGCGTCCCCTGGGCAGACCCTGAACCAGGTAAAAGACCCCGGTATTACTGCACGCAACCCCGGCATTTCCTATGCCACCTGGGCGACCCCTGCACCATGTACCATACCCCAGCGTCCCCGGGTGCAACCCCGAAAGTCCTTGAGCCACCTGGGGGGCCAATGTGCTAGGTCCCAGACCCCGGCTTCACCGCGCGCAACCCCGGCAGCCCCTGCGACACCTGGGCGGCCCCTGCGACACCTGGGCTGCCCCTTTGCCATGTATGTGACCCCGGCGTCCACGTGCGCAACCCCGGCAGCCTCTGAACCTCCTGGGTGGCCACTGCACCAAGTACCAGACCCCGGCGTCCCCGCACATCACCCCAGCAGACCCTAAGAAACCTGAGTTGCCTCTGCACCCGGTAGGAGACCTAGGCATTCAAGTGCGCAACCCCGGCACCCCTGAACCACCTGGGCTACACCAGTGTCACCTGGGCAGCCTCTGCGCCAAGTAAAAGACCCCAGCATGCTCACGCGCAACTCCGGAAGTCCTTGCACCACCTGGGGTCCCCTGCATTAGGTACCGGACCCTGGCGTCCTCGCGCACAACTTGGCTGCCCCTTCGCCAGGTACCAGACCCCGCCGTCCTCGCCTGCAACCACAGAAGTCCTTGCGCCACCTGGTCGACCGCTGCCCCAGATACCAGACCCCGGCGTCCCCGCGTGCAACTCCGAAAGTCCTTGAACCATGTGGGGGGCCCCTGTGCTGGGTAGCAGAGCCCTGCGAAACCGCGGGCCACCCCGCCAGGCACTGCGCCACATTGGTGTCCCCTGCGCCAAATAACAGAGCCCGGTGTCCCCCCGTGCCACACCAGCAGTCTCTGCACCACCTTGTCGGCCCCTGCGCCATGTACCAGACCCCGGCTTCCCCGCGCACATACCCCGCAGCCCCTGCCAAATGGGCTGTCCCTTCACCAGGTACCAGACCCCGCCTACCCCACGCACCACCCTGGCAGTCTCTGCGCCACCTGGTAGGTCCCTGCACCAGGTCCCAGAACCCGGTGTCCTCGCATCAGGGACTTGACCCCAGCGTCCCCGCGCGCAACCACGGCAGGCTATGGGACACTGGGCGGCCCCTGCGTCAGAACAAGCCCCCCGCATCCCCGTGTGCAACCCCGAAAGTTCTTGAGCCACCTGGGGGGCCCTTGTGCAAGGTACCAACCCCGGCGTCACCGCGAGCCACCCCAGCAGGCCCTGCGATTCCTGGGGGGCCCCTGTGCTAAATATCCGTCCCCGGCATCCTGCGCGCAACCACGGCAGGCTATGCGACACTGGGCGTCCCCTGCGTCAGAACAAGCCCCCGGTGACCCGTGTGCAACCCCGAAAGTTCTTGACCCACCTGTGGGGCCCCTGTGCAAAGTACCAGGCCCCTGCGTTACCGCGAGCGACCCCGGCAGGCCCTGCGACCCCTGGGGGGCCCCTGTGCTAAATACCCGTCCCCGGCGTCCCCCCGTGCAACCCCAGAAGTCCTTGCGCCACCTGCGGGACCCCTGCGCCAGGTACCTGAACCCGGCGTCCTTGCGTGCAACCCCGGCAGTTCCTTCGCCACCTAGGCGACCCCTGCGCCAGGAACCTGACACCAGCTTCCCCACATGCAACCCCGGCAGCCCCTGCGCCACCCGGGCGTCCCTGCACCATGTACCACACACCAGCGTCCCCGCGTGCAACCCCGAAAGTCCTTGAGCCACCTGAGGGGCTCCTGTGCTAGGTACCAGACCCCGGCGTCACCGCGCGCAACCCCGGCAAACTCTGTGACACCTGGGCGGACCCTGCGACACCTGGACGGCCCCTGCGCCAATATCAGATGCTGGCGTTACCGCGCACCACCCAGGCAGTCCCTTCGCTACCAGGGCGAAAACTGCACCAGGTGCCAGACCCCGGCGTTCCCTCTCACAATCCCAGCAGTCCCTGCGACACCTGGGCAGCCCTGTGCCAAATACCAGAGCCCGGAACCCCTGCGCGCCATCCCAGAAGTCCCTGTGCCATCTGGGCGGCCCCTGCATTACATGGGCGGCCCCTTCGCCACCTGTGCGGCTCCTGTACCATGTACCACACCCCAGCTTCCCTGCGTCCAACCCCGAAAGTCCTTGAGCCACCTGGGGGCCCCTGTGCTAGGTACCAGACACCGACATCACTTCGCGCAACCCTGGAAGCCTCTGTGACACCTGGGCAGCACCTGCGACACCTGGGAGGCCTCTGTGCCATGTACGAGACCCCGGCATCCACATTCGCAACCTCGGCAGCCCGAGCGCCTCCTGGGCGGCCCCTGCACCGAGTTGCAGAACCTGGCGTCCCCGCGTGCCACCCCAGAAGTCCCTGTGCCACCTGGGAGGCCTCTGCATCACATGGGCAGCCCCTGCGCCACCTGGGAGGCTCCTGCACCATGTACCAGACCCCGGCGTCCACGCACGCCACACCAACAGCCCCTGAGACACCTGGGCGGCCTCAGCACCCGGTATGAGACCCCGGCGTCCAAATGGGCAACTCCGGCACCCCTGCGCCACCTGGGCTGCACCTGTGTCTCCAGGGCGGCCCCTGCGCCAATACCAGATCCCGGCGTCCCCGTGTGCAACCCCGGAAGTCCTTGGGCCCCCTGGACAGCCTCTGCGCTAGGGTTCAGACCCCGGTGTCCCCGCGTGTAACCCCAGCAGTCCCTGGGCCACCTTGGCAGCCTCTGTGCCAGGTACCAGACCCCGGCATCCCCGTGCGCAAACCTGGCGTCCCCTGCGTCCCCTGAGCAGCCCCTGGGCCAGGTACAAGACCCGGTGTTACCACGCGAAACCCCGGCAGCCCCTGCACTCCTTGGGCGACCCCTGTGCCAGGTACCAGACCCTGGCATCCCTGCGCCCAACCCCAGTAGCCGCTGCCAACTGGGCTGCCCCTTCGCAGGTACCAGACCCCGCCGTTCCAGCGCTCCTCCCCGGTAGTCACTGCGTTACCTGGGCGGTCCCTGCTCCGGGTCCCAGACTCCAACGTCCTCGCGCGCAACTCCAGAAGTCATTGTGCCATCTGGGGTCCCCTGCGCTAGGTACCAGACCTCGGCGTCCTCGCGCACAACAATGGCAGTTCTTGTGCCACCTCGGCACACCCTGCGTGAGGGACCTGACCCCGTCGTCCCGCGCGCAACCCCGGCAGGCAATGCGACACATAGGCGGCCCCTGCGTCAGAAAGCAGAACTCGGCGTCCCCGCGTGCAAAGCTGAAAATCCTTGAGCCCCCTGGGGGGCCCCTGTACTAGGTACCAGACCCTGGCGTCACCACGAGCCACCCGGCAGGCCCTGCGACACCTGGGTGGGCCCTGCGCTAAGTATCCGTACCCGGCTTCCCCCCGTGCAACCGCGGAAGTCCTTGTACCACCTAGGAGACACCTGTGCCAGGGACCTGACACCGACTTCCCCACGCACAACCCCGGCAGTCCCTGGGTCACCTGGGCAGCCCCTACACCATGTACCACAGCCCAGCGTCCCCACGTGCAACCCCGAAAGTCCTTGAGCCACCTGGGGGGCCCCTGTGCTAGGTACCAGACCCCGGCGTCACCGGGTGCAACCCCAGAAGTCCCTGTGCAACCTGGGCAGCCTCTGCATCACATGGGCGGCACCTGCACCACCTGGGCAGCTCCTGCACCATGTAGCAGAACCTGGCATCCACATACGCCACACCAGCAGCCCCTGAGACACTTTGGGAGCCTCTGCACCTGGTACGAGACCCCGGGGTCCAAGTGCGCAACCCCAGCACCCCTACACCTCCTGGGCTGCACCTGCGTCACCTGGGCGGCCAATGCGCCAATTCCAGACTCCGGTGTTACCGCGCGCCACCCCGACAGTCCCTTCCCTCCCTGGGCGACCACTGCGCCAGGTGCCAGACCCCGGCGTTTCCGCGCGCAACCCCAGCAGGCCCTGCAACACTTGGGCGGCCCTGCGCCAGATACCAGACCCCGGCATCCCCGTGTGCAACCCCGAAAGTCCTTGAGCCACCAGGGGGCCCCTGTGCTAGGTACCAGACCCCGGGGTCACCGCGAAACACCCTGGGAGACCCTGCCAACTGGGCGGACCCTGCACTAGGGGTCAGACCCCGGTGTCCCTGGGTGCCACACCAGCAGTCTCTTCACCACCTTGGCGAACCCTGTGTCCCCTGGGCGGCCCCTGCGAAAGTTACAAAACCCTGGTTTACCAGGCGCAACCCCGGCAGCCCCTGCGCTCCTTGGGTGACCCCTGCACCAGGTACCAGAATGTGGCGTCCCCGTGCGCAACCCTGGCAGGCCTTTTGACACCTGGGCAGCCCCTGTGTCACCTGAGCTGCCCTTTCGCCAGGTACCAGACCACGTCGTCCTTGCGTGCCACTCTGGCAGTCACTGCGCCACCTGGGCGGCCCCTGCACCATGTACCAGACCCCGGCGTCCCCACTCGCAACCCTGGCAGCCCCTTGCAACAGGCTGCCCCTTCTCCAGGTACCAGACCCCGCCATTCCCGCGCGCCACCCCAGCAGTCACTGCGCCACCTGGGTGGTCCCTGCGCCTGGTACCAGGCCCCGGCGTCCTCCAGTGCAACCCCTGAAGTCCTTGCGCCACCTGGGGGCCCCCTGCGCTAGGTACCAGACCCCGGCGTCCTCGCGCACAACCATGGTAGTTCCTGCACCACCTGGGCGACCCCTGCGCCAGATACCAGACCCCAGTGTTCCCGCATGCAACCCCGAAAGTCCTTGAGCCACCAGGGGGCACCTATGCTAGGTACCAGACCCCGACATCACCGCGAAACACCCTGGCAACCCTGCCACGTGGGCGGCCCCTGCGCTAGGGGTCAGACAGCGGTGTCTCCGTGTGCCACCCCAGCATTCTCTGCGCCACCTTGGTGGCCTCTGCATCCCCTGGGCGTTCCCTACGCCAGTTACAAAACCCAGGTGTTACCTCGCACAACCCCAAAAGCCCCTGCGCTCCTTGAGCGACCCCTGCGCCAGGTACCAGACCCCGGCATCCGCGCGAGCAACCCCAGTAGCCTCTGTTCCACCTGGGCGGCCCCTGCGTCAGCTGGATGGCCCCTGCACCAGGTACCAGACCCCGGCGTCACCGTGAGCCACTCTGGAAGGCCCTGCGACACCTTGGCGAACCCTGCACCAGGTAGAAGGCCCCGGCGTCCACATGCACAACCCCTGATGCCCCTGCGCCTCCAGGGCGGCCCCTGCACCAGGTACCAGACCCTGGTGTTTTCGAGCTCAAACCCAGCAGTTCCAGCGCCACTTGGGCAACCCCTGCACCAGGTACCTGACCCAGGCATCCTCGTGCGCAACCCCGGCAGTTCCTGCGGCTCCTGGGCGACCCCTGTGCCAGGGACTGGACCCCGGCGTCCACGTACGCAACCCCGGCAGCCCCTCGCCACCTTTGCGTCCTCTGCTTCACATGGGCGGCCCCTGCGCCCCTGCACAGGGGCCCCCCATGTGGCTCAAGGACTTTGGGTGTTGCACGCGGGGACGCTGGAGTGTGGTACATTTTGCAGGGGTCGCCCAGGTGGTGCAGGAACAGCCAGGGTTGTGCACGAGGACGCCAGGGTCAGGTACCTGGCGCAGGGGTCCCACAGTTGGCGCAAGGAATTCCGGGGTTGCACGCAGGGACGCCGGGGTCTGGTACCTAGCGCAGGGGCACCCCAGGTGTCGCAGGGCCTGCCGGGGTGACTCGCCTTTACGCCGGGGTCTGGTACATAGCACAGGAGCCCCCCAGGGGGCTCAAGGACTTTCGGGGTTGCACAAGGGGATGCCGTTGTCTGGTATATTGCGCAGGGGCCGCCCAGGTGTCGCACAGCCTGCCGGGATTGCGCGCGGGGATGGCGGGGTCTGGTACCTGGCGCAAGGGCCGACCAGGTAACACAAGTGCTGCCCATGTGGCGCAGGGGGGCCGGGGTTGCGCACTTGGACGCCAGGGTCTCGTACCGGGTGCTGAGGCCGCCCATATGGCTCAGGGCCTCTGCAGTGGCGCGCGTGGACGCCGGGGTCAAGTATATGATGCAGGAGCTGCCCAGGTGGTACCAGGGCCATTCATGTGATGCAGGCTCAAGGGGCTGACAGGGTTATGCACGTGGAAGCCGGGGTCTTGTACATGGCACAGGGCCCGCCCAGTTGTCGCAGGGGGTGCCCAGATGTCGCAGAGGATGCCGGGTTTTGCGCGCGGTGACGCCGGGGTCTGGTACCTAGCACAGGGGCCACGCATGTGGCTCAAGGACTTTGGGGGTTGCACGCGGGGACGCTGAGGTGTGGTACATGGTTCAGGGGCCGCCCAGGTGGCGCAGGGGCTGCCGGGGTTGCGCACGGGGATGCTGTAGTCAGGTACCTGGCGCAGGGTTCGCCCAGGTGGCGCTAGACTGCCGCGGTTTAGTGCGAGGACGCTGGGGTCTGGTACCTGGTGCAAGGGCGGCCCAGGAGGCGCAGGGGCATCAGGGCTTGCGCACTTGGACGTTGGGGTCTCGTACATGGTGCAGGGGCCGCCAAGGTGTCGCAGGGCCTTCAGGGTGGCTCACGGTGACGCCGGGGTCTGGTACCTGGCGCAGTGTTTGCCCAAGGAGCGCAGGGGCTGCCGGGGTTGCACGCGGTAACATCGGGGTTTTGTAACTGGCGCAGGTGCTGCCCAGGGGATGCAGGGCCTGCCAAGGTGGCGCAGACACTGCCGGGGTGGCGCGCGAGGATGCTGGGGTCTGGCATCTGGCTCAGGGGCCGCCGAGGTGTCGCAGGGGTTGCCGGGGTTGTGCACAGCGATGCCGGGGTCTGGTACATGGTGCAGGGGTCAACCAGGTGGCACAGGAGCTGCCCATGTGATGCAGAGGCCGCCCAGGTGGCACAGGGACTTCTGGAGTGGCGTGCGGGGACGCCAGGGTCTGCTACCTTAGCGCAGGGAATCCCTAGGTTAGGCACGCAGGTCAGCCCAGGTGTCGCAGAGGCTGCCGGGGTTTTGCTTGGTGACGCCGGGTCTGGTACCTAGCACAAGGGCCCCCCAGGTGGCTCAAGGAGTTTCGGGGTTGCACGCGGGGACGCCGGGGTCAGGTACCTGGAGAAGGGGTCGTTCAGGTGGCACAGGAACTGCCGTGGTTGTGTGCGAGGACACCGGGGTCTGGTACCTAGCGCAGGGGGCCCCCAGGTGGCGCAAGGACGTCCGAGGATGCGCGCGATGATGCCGGGTCTGGTACCTGATGCAGGGAACGCCTAGGTGGCACAGTGACTGTTGGTGTGGCGTGCGGGGAGGGGCTGCTGCAGTTGTGCGCAGGCATGCCGCGGTCTGGTACTTGGCACAGGGGGCGCCCAGGTGGCGAGGGGCTACCGGAGTGGCGCGAGGAGACGCCGGCATCTGGTACCTCTCGCAGGGGTCTCCCAGGTGACGCAGGTGCAACCCAGGTGGCACAGGGGTGCCGGAGTTGCGCACCTGGACTCCGGGGTCTCATACTGTGTCTGAGACCGCCCAGGTGGCTCAGGGGCTGCTCGGGTGTCGTGCGTGGACACCGGGGTCTAGTACCTGGCGAAGGGGCAGCCCAGTTGGCAGTGGCTGCCAGGGTTGCGCGCGGGGACTCCGGGGTCTCGTACCGGGTAGAAGCCGCTAAGGTGGCTCAAGGGCTGCCGGGGTTGGGCGCGGTAACAGCGGGGTCTTGTACCTGGCACAGGGGCGCTCAGGGGACGCAGGGGAAGCCCAGGTGGCACAGAGGCTACCGGGTTTGTGCGCGGGGTTGCTGGGAATTGGTACCTGGCGCAGGGGCCGCCAATGTGGCGCAGGGATTGCTAGGGTGGCACTCAGGGACACCGAGGTCTGGTACCTAGCACAGGGGCGCCAAGGTGGTGCAGGAGCCGCCCTTCTCATGCAGGGGCCGTCCAGGTGGTGCATGGGTTGCCGGGGTTGTGCGCAGGGACGCCGGGGTCTGGTACATGGTGCAGGGGCGCCCAGGAGGCGCAGGTGTTGCCCATGTGATGCAGAGGCCGCCCAAGTGGCACAGGGACTTCTGGGGTGGCGCGCGGGGACGCCAGGGTCTGGTACCTGGCCCAGGGGCCGCCCAGGTGATGCAGGGGCCACCCAGGTGTCGCAGAGGCTACCGGGGTTGCGTACGGGGACGCCGGGGTCTGGTACCTGGCGCAGGCGTCACCCAAGGAGCACAGGGCCTGCCTGAGTTGCGCGTGGTAACACTGGGGTCTTGAACATGGCGCAGAGGCCTCCCAGGGGACGCAGGGTTCGCCCCGGTGTCACAAGGCGTACCGGTTTTGCCCGCGGGGATGCCAGGATTTGGTACCTAGCGTAGTGATCGCCCTGGACGCCGGGGTCTGGTACCTGGCGCAGGCGTCACCCAAGGAGCACAGGGCCTGCCTGGATTGCGCGTGGTAACACTGGGGTCTTGAACATGGTGCAGGGGTCGCCCAGTTGGCGCAGTAACTGCCGGGGTTGCGCGCGTGAACGCCGGGTCAGGTACCTGGCGCAGGGGTCCCCCAGGTGGCGCAAGGACTCAGCGGTTGCACGCGGGGATGGCGGGGTCTGGTACCTGGCGAAGGGGCAGCCCAGTTGGCAGTGGCTGCCAGGGTTGCGCGCGGGGATGCCGGGATCTGGTACCTGGTGCAGGCATCGCCCAAGGAGCGCAGGGGCTGCTGGGGTTGCGCGCGGTAACACCGGGGTCTTGTACCTGGCGCAGGGACCGCCCAGGGGGCAGAGGAGACGCCCAGGTGGCACAGGGGTAGCCGGGTTTGCGCGAGATTATGCCGGGGTCTGGTACCTGGAGCATGGGCCTCCCAGGTGGCGTAGGAAGGAGCCGCCCTTCTGATGCAGGGGCCGCCCAGGTTGCGCAGGGGCTGCTGCGATTGTGCACAGGTATGCCGGGGTCTGGTACTTGACACAGCAGGCGCCCAGGTGGCAAGGGGCTGCCAGGGTTGCGTACCTGGACCCCGGGGTCTGCTGACTGGTGCAGGGTTCGCTAAGGGAGGGCAGGGACTGCCTGGGTGGTGCGCGGTAATGCCGGCGTCTGGTACGTGGCGCAGGATCCACCCAGGGGACGCAGGTGCAGCCCAGGTGGCGCAGGGGTGCTGGGGTTGCGCACTTGGACTCTGTGGTCTCATACCGGGTGCAGAGGCCGCCAAGGTGGCTCAGGGGCTGCTGGGGAGGCGCGTGGGACGCCGGAGTCTGTTACTTGGCACAGGGGCTGCCCAGATGGCGCAGGGGCTGCCGGAGTTGTGCACGTGGACGCCGGGGTCTTGTATATTTTCAGGGGCCGCCCAGGTGTCGCAGGGGCCGCCATGGATTTGCAGAGGCTGCCTGGGTTGCCCAAGGTGACTCCGGGGTCTGGTACCTAGCACAGGGGCATGCATGTGGCTCTAGGACTTTTAGGGTTGCACGCGGGGACGCTGGGGTGTGGTACGTAGTGCAGGGGCCACCTAGATGGCGCAGAGCCTGCAGGGGTTGCTTGCGGGGATGCCGGGGCCAGGTACCTGGTGCAGGGTACCCCAGGTGGTGGAGTGTAAGCCGGGGTTGCGCGCTAGGACGCCGGGTTCTGGAACAAGGCGCAGGCATCGCCAAAGAAGCGCAGGGTCTGCTGGGGTTGCGCGCGGTAACACTGGGGTCTTTTACCTGTCGCAGGGGCCACCCAGGGGACGCAGAGGATGCCAGGTGGCATAGGGGCTGCCGGGTTTGCGCGCAGGGATGCCGGGGTCTGGTACCTGGCGCAGGGGCTGCCAAGGTGGTGCAGGGACTGCTGGTGAGGCACACGGGGACACCGGGGTCTGACCCCTAGCGCAGAGGCCGCCCAGGTGCGCGCAAGAACTGCAGGGGTTGCACGCGGGGACGCTGGGGTCTGGTACTGGTGCAGGGGCCCCCCAGGTGGCACAGGACCTGCCAGGGTGTTTCGCGGTGACGTTGGGTTCTGGTACCTAGCACAGGGGCCCCCCAGGTGACTCAAGGACTTTTGGGATTGCACGCGGGGACGCCGGGGTCTGGTATGTGGCGCAGGGCCGCCCAGGTGTCGCAGGGCCTGCTGGGGTTGCGCGCGGGAACGCAGGGGTCTGGCACCTGGCGCAGTGGTCACCCAGGGAGCGAAGGGACTGCCGGGGTGGCACGCGGTAACGCCGGCGTCTGGTATTGGCACTGGGATGCCCAGCTGACGCAGTTGCAGCCCTGGTGGCGCAGTGTGGCCGGGGTTGCGCACTTGGACGCCGGGTGCAGAGGCGGCCAAGGTGTCTCAGGGGCTGCTGGTGTGGCGTGCGTGGACGTCGGGTTCTGGTACATGGTGCAGGAGCCTTCCAGGTGGCACAGGGGCCGCCCATGTGATGCAGAGGCCGCCCAGGTGGCACAGGGACTTCTGGGGTGGTGCGTGGTGACGCCGGGGTCTGGTACCTAGCACATGGGCCCTCCAGGTGGCGCAAGGATTTCCGGGGTTGCGCGCGAGGACGACGGGGTCTTGGACCTGGCACAGGGACCGCCCAGGTTTCGCAGAGACTGCCGGGGTGGCGTGCGGGGTAGGCGGGGTCTGGTACCTGGTGAAGGGGCAGCCCAGTTGGCAAGGGCTGCCGGGGTTGCGCCCGGGTATGCTGGGTCTGGTACCTGGCGCAAGGTCCATCCAGGGATGCAGGGAATGCCCAGGTTGCACAGGGGCTGCCGGGTTTGCCCGCAGGGTTGCCAGGGTCTAGTACCTGGTGCAGGGGCCGCCAAGGTGGGGCAGGGACTGATGGGGTGGCATGTGGGGACACGGGGGTCTGGTATCTGGCGCAGGGGCCACCAAGGTGGCGCAGGGCCTGCCGGGGTGGCTCGCGGTGACGCCGGGGTCTGGTACCTAGCACAGGGGCCCCCCAGGTGGCTCAAGTACTTTGGGGTTGCACGCAGGGACGCCGGGGTCTGGTATCTGGCGCAGGGGCCGACCAGGTGGCACAAGGATTTCCCCGGTTGCACGCGGGAACGGCGGGGTCTGGTACCTGGCGAAGGGGCAGCCCAGTTGGCAAAGGAACTGCATTGTTGTGCGCGAGGACGACGGGGACTGGTATCTAGCCCAGGGGACCAGAGGTGGCGCAAGGACTTCCGGAGTTACGGGCAAGGACGCCGTGGTCTGGTACTTGGCACAGGGGCCGCCCAGGTGAGGTTGGTGCATCCCCGGTAGCGCAGGGGTGCCGGCGTTGCGCACTTGAAAGCCGGGGTGTCGTACCGGGTGCAGAGGCCGTCCAGGTGTCTCAGGGGCTGCTGGGGTGGTGTGCAGGGACAACGGGGTCTGGTACTGAGCACAGGGGCCTCCCAGTTGGTGCAAGGACTTCTGGGGTTGTGCGCGAGGACGCCGGGGTCTGTTACCTGGGGCAGGGACCAGCAAAGTGGCGCAATGACTTCCGGGGTGTCGCGCGGGGACGGCGGGGACTGGTACCTGGCGAAGGGGCAGCCCTGGAGGCGCAGGGGCTACCGGGGTTGCGCACGTGGACGCTGGGATCTCATACATGGCGCAGGGGCCGCCCAGGTGTCACAGGGGCCTTCCAGTTGTCCCAGGGGTGCCGGGGTTGCGCACTGTGACGCCGGGGTCTGGTACCTAGCACATTGGCCCCCAGATGGCTCAAGGACTTTCGGGGTTGCACGTGGGGACGCTCGGTGTGGTACATGTTGCAGGGATCGCCCATGTGGTGCAGGAACTGCCGGGGTTCCGCGCGATCACACTGGGGTCTTGTACCTGGCGCAGGGACCCCCCAGGGGACTCAGGTGACGCCCAGGTGTTACAGGGACTTCTGGGTTTGGGCACGATGATGCCGGGCTCTGGTACCTGGCGCAGGGGCCGCCCAGGTGGCGTAGGAACTTCCAGGATTGCACTCGGTGACGCCGGGTTCTGATACCTGGCGCAGGGGCCGCCATGGTGGTGCAGGTGTTGTGCGGCGACGCCGTTATCAGGTACCTGGCGCAGGGGCCGCCAAGGAGTCGCAGGGACTGCTGTGGTGGCACGCGGGGACACTGGAGTCTTAGTATCTGGTGCAGGAGCCGCCCTTCTGATGCAGGCACCGCCCTGGTGGTGCAGAGGCTGCCGTGGTTGCGCGTAGGTATGCAGGGGTCTGATACTTGGCACCGGGTGTGCCCAGGTGGCGAGGGGCTGCCGAGGTTGCCTACCTAGATGCCGGAGTCTGGCAACTGGCGCAGGGGTCCCCCAGAGAGCTATGGACTGCCTGGGTGGTGCGCGGTAACGCCGGTGTCTGGTACTTGGCGCAGGGGCTGCCCAAGTGATGCAGGTGCTTCCCAGGTGGCGCAGGGGTGCCGGGGTTGCGCACTTGGACTCCGGAGAATTGTACCGGGTGCAGAGGCCACCAAGGTGGCTCAGGGGCTGCCCAGGAGGCTCAGGGTGGCCGGGGTGGTGAGCGGACACGCCGGGGTCTGATACATGGCACAGGGGCCGCCCAGGAGGTGCAGGGGCTGCCGCGGTTGCGCAAGTGGACGCCGGGGTCTCGTATAAATTCAGGGGCCGCCCAGGTGTTGCAGGGGCAGCCCAGGTGTCGCAGAGGATGCCGGGGTTGCACGCGGTGACGCCGGGGTCTGGTACCTAGCACAGGGGTCACCCATGTGGCTCAAGGACTATCGGGGTTGCACAGGGGAATGCTGGGGTGTGGTACATGGTGCAGGGGCCGCCTAGGTGGCACGGGGGCTGCCGAGGTTGCGTGCGGGGATGCCGGGGTCTGGTACCTGGCACAGGGGACCCCAGATGGTGCAGTGACAGTCGGGGTTGCGCGCGAGGATGCCGGGGTATGGTACCTGGCGCAGGTGTCGCCCAAGGAGCATAGGGGTTGCTGGGGTTGCGTGCGGTAACTCCGGGGTCTTGTACCTGTCGCAGGGGCCTCCAGGGGACGCAGGGGACGCCCAGGTGGCACAGGATCTGCCGGGTAAATGTGCGATGATGCTGGGGTCTGGTACCTGCCGCAGGGGCACCCCAGGTGTCACAGGACCTGCCGGGGTGGCTCACGGTTATGCAGGGGTCTGGTACCTAGCACAGGAACACCCCATTGGCTTAAGGACTTTTGGGGTTGCACAAGTGGAAGCCGGAGTCTTGTATCTGGTGCAGGGGCCACCCAGGTGTTGCATTGCCTGCCTGAGTTGCGCGCGGGGACGGTGGGGTCTGGTACTTGGCGCAGGGGCTGCTCAGGTGTCGCAGGCGCAGCCCAGGTGGCGCAGGGGGGCAGGGGTTGCTCACTTGGACACCGGGGTGTCATACCGGGTGCAGATTCCCCCCGGGTGGCTCAGGGCCTCTGGAATGGCGCGCATGGACGCCGGGGTACATGGTGCAGGAGCCGCCCAGGAGGTGCAGGGGCCACCCATGTGAAGCAGGAGCCGCCCAGGTGGCCCAGTGACTGCCGGGTTGGCGCGCGGGGACAACGTGGTCTGGTACCTGGCGAAAGGGGAGCCCAGGTGATGCAGGGGCCTCCCAGGTGTCGCAGGGCCTGCCAGGGTTGCGCGCAGGGACGCCGGGTTCTGGAACGTGGCGCAGGGGTCGCCCAAGGAGCGCAGGGGCTGCCGGGGTTGTGCGCGGTAACACCGGGGTTTTGTAACTTTCGCAGGGGCCGCCCAGGGACGCAGGGGCCACCAAGGTGGCGCAGGGACTGCTGGGGTGGCACGCGGGGACACCAGGGTCTGAGCCCTAGCGCAGGGGCCACCCAGGTGGCAGGGGCTGCCGGGGTGTTTCGCAGTGATGCCGGGGTCTGGAACCTAGCACAGGGGCCCCCTGTGGCTCTAGGACATTTGGGGTTGCACGCGGAGATGCTGGGGTCTGTTATGTGGCTCAGGGGTCGCCCAGGTAGCACAGGAACTACCGTGGTTGTGCGCGAGGACGCCGGGGTCTGGTACCTTGCGCAGGGGGCCCCCATGTGGTGCAAGGACTTTCAGGGTTGCGCACGAGGATGCCGGGGTCTCGTACCTGGCGCAGGGACAGCACAGGTGGCCCAGTGACTGCTGGTGTGGCACGCGGGGATGGCGGGGTCTGGCACCTGGTGAAGGGGCAGCCCAGTTGGAAGGGGCTGCCGGGGTTGCGCGCGGGGACGCCGGGGTCTAGTACCTGTCACAGGGGTCGCCCAAGGAGAGCAGGGACTGTCGGGTTGGTGCGTGGTAACTCCGGCATCTGGTACCTGGTGTAGAGGCCGCCCAGGTGATGCAGGGGCTGCCCATGTGTATCAGAGGATGCCAGGTTGCGCGCAGGGACGCTGGGGTCGCCCAAGGAGTGAAGAGGATGCTGGGGTTGTGCAGGGTAACACCGGGGTCTTGTAACTGGCGCAGGGGCCGCCCAAGGGACTCAGGGGCCGCCAAGGTGGCACAAGAACTGCTGGGGTGGCACGCGGGGACACCGAGGTCTGACCCCTAGCGCAGAGGCCGCCTAGGTGGCGCAGGGACTGCCTGGGTTGCACGCGGGGATGCCGGGGTCTGGTATCTGGTGCAGGGACCACCCAGGTGGCGCAGGGGTTGCTGGGGTTGTGCGCAGGGACGCTGGGGTGTGATACCTGTTGCAGGGGCCGCCCATGTGATTCAGGCACCTCCCAGGTGGCGCAGGGGTTGCTGCGGTTGCACGCAGGCATGCCGGGGTCTGGTACTTGGCACAGGGGGCGCCCAGGTGGCGAGAGGCCGCCGGGGTTGCGTACGTGGACGCCGGGGTCTGGTACCTAGCGTAGGGGTAGCCCAGGGAGCGCAGGGACTGCCGGGGTGATGCGCGAAGATGCTGGTTTCTGGCATCTGGCACAGGGCTGCACAGGTGGCGCAGGGATGCCGGGGACTGGTACATGGTGCAGGGGCTGCCCAGGTGGCACAGGGGCTGCCCATGTGATGCCGAGGCCACCCAGATTGCACAGGGACTTCTGCAGTAGCGCGCAGGGATGCCAGGGTCTGGTACCTGGCGCAGGGGCCGCCCAGGTGACGCAGGTGCAGCCCAGGTGGCGCAGGGGTGCCGGGGTTGTGCACATGGAAGCCAGGGTCTCATTCCGCGTACAGATGCGGCCCAGGTGGCTCAGGGGCTGCTGGGATGGCGCGACGGGACGCCGGGGTCTGGTACTTGGCGCAGGGGCCGCCCAGGTGCCGCAGGGGGTGCCGGGGTTGCGCACGTGGACGCCGGGGTCTCATACATGGCGCAGGGTCCTCCCAGGTGTCACAGGTGCCGCCCAGGTGTCGCAGAGGCTGCCGGGTGGTGACGGCAGCCTCTGGGACAACAGGGCGGCCCCTGTGACACCTGAGCAGTCCATGCGCCAGGTACCTGAACAGTGTCCCTGTGCATAAACCAGGCAGTCTATGCGAAACCTGGGTGCCCCTGCGCCAGATACCAGACCCCAGCATCCCCGTGTGTAACCCCGAAAGTCCTTGAGCCACCTGGGGGACTCCTTTGCTAGGTACCAGACCCCGGGGTAACTGCGAGCCAACCGGCAGGCCCTGCGATACCTGGGGTGCCCCTGCACTAGGTAGCAGAACATGGCGCCCCACGCGCAACCCCGGCAGGCTATGCGACACCTGAGCGGCCCCTGAGCCAGATACCAGATCCCGGCAGCATCGTGCGCAAACCCGGCAGCCCCTGTGCAACCTGGGAATCCCCTGCGGCCCCTGGGAGGCCACTGCGCCAGGTACAAGACCCCAGTTTACCGCACACAACCCCGGCAGCTCCTGCGCTCCTTGGGCAACGCCTGCGTCAGGTACCAGATCGGGGCGTCCCTGCGCGCAACTCTGGCAGACCCTGCCAACTGGGCTGCCCCTTCGCCAGATACCAGACCCCGCCGTCCATGCGTGCAACCGCGGAAGTCCTTGCGCCACCTGGGGGACCCCTGCACCAGGGACCTCACCCCGGCGTCCTCGCGCGCAACCCCGGCAGTTCCTGCGCTACCTGGGCGACACCTGCACCATGTACCACACCCCAGCGTCCCCACGTGCAACCCTGAAAGTCCTTGAGCCACCTGGGGTTCCTCTGTGCTAGGTACCATTCCCCGACGTCACCGCGTGCAATCCTGGCAGCCTCTTCACACCTGGGTGGCCCTGCGACACCTGGGTGGCCACTGACAATATACGATACCCCGGCGTCTATGTGCGCAACTCTGGCAGCCCCTGTGCCTCCTGGGCGGCCCTTGCCCCAAGTACCAGACCCTGGCATCCCCGCGCGCCATTCCAACAGACCCTGAGCCACCTTGGTGGCCTCTGCACCCGTACGAGACCCCGGCGTCCAACTGCGCAACCCCCGCACCCCTGAGGTACCTGGGCTGTACCTGCGTCACGTGGGCGGCCCCTTCACCAAGTAATAGATGCCGGAGTCCTTGCATCTCCTGGGAGGCCCCTGCACCAGATGCCAGACCCCAGTGTCCCTGCGCACCCTCCCAGCAGTCCCTGCGCTCCCTGGGCGACCCATGCGCTAGGTATCAGACCCTGGCGTTCACGTACGCAACCCCGGCAGATCCTGCAACACCTGGGCGACCCCTACACAATGTACCAAAACACAGCGTCCCCGCGTGCAACCCCGAAAGTCCTTGAGCCACCTGGGGGGCCCCTGTGCTAAGTACCAGACCCCGGCGTACCGCGCGCAACTCCGGCAGCCTCTGGGACACCTGGGCGGCCCCTGCAAAACCTGGGTGACCCCTGCGCCATGTATGAGACCCCGACGTTCACGTGCGCAACCCCAGCTGCCCCTGAGACTCCTGGGCGGCCTCTGCGCCAAGTACCAGACCCCGCCATCCCCGTGCGCCACTCCATCAGTCACTGCGCACCCTGGGCGGTCCCTGCGTCAGGTAGCAGAACCCGGCGTCTTCGTGTGCAACCCCGGAAGTCCTTGCGCCACCTGGCGGCCCCCTGCGCTAGGTACCAGACCCGGGCGTCCTCGCGCACAACCACTGCAGTTCCTGCACCACCTGGGCGACCTCTGCGCCAGATACCATACCCCAGCGTCCCCGCGTGCAACCCCGAAAGTCCTTGAGCCCCAGGGGGCCCCAGTGCTAGGTACCAGACCCAGGCATCACCGCGAAACACCCCGGGAGCCCCTGCCACCTGGGCGGACCCTGCTCTAGGGGTCAGAACCCGGTGTCCCCGCATGCCACCCCAGCAGTCCCTGCGCCACCTTGGCGCCCCCTGCGTCCCCTGGGAAGCCCCTGCGCCTGTTACAAAACACCGGTGTTACCGCGCACAACCCCGGCAGCCCCTGCGCTCCTTAGGCGACCCCTGCGCCAAGTACCAGACCCCGGCGTCCCCACGTGCTACCCCGGTAGCCTCTGCGACACCTGGGCAGCCCTGCGTCACCTGGACGGCCCCTATGCCATTTACAAGACCTCGGCATCACTTCGAGCCACCGTGGAAGGCCCTGAGACACCTTGGCAGCCCCTGCACCATATACGAGATACCAGCGTCCACGTGTGCAACCCCTGATGCCCCTGCACCTCCTGGGAGTCCCCTGCACCAGGTACCAGACGCCAGCGTCCTCGCGCTCAACCCCGGCAGGCTCTGCGCCATCTGGGCGGCCCCTACGCCTGGTACCAGATGCCAGGGTTACCGCGCGCCACTCCGGCAGTTCCTGCGCTCCCTGGGTGACTCCTGTGCCAGGTGCCAGACACCGGCGTCCACGTACTCAACCCTGGCAGCCCCTTGCCACCAAGGCGCCCCCGGTGCCAAGTACGAGACTCCAGCATGCCTGAGAGCAACTGCAGCAGCTCCTGCACCACCTGGGCGGTCCCAGCGTTACATGGGCGGCCCCTGCATCACCTGGGCGGCCCCTGCGCCAGGTATCAGACCCCGGCGTCACCGCGTGCAACCCGGCAGTTACTGCGCCACCTGAGTGGCCCCTGCGCCAAGTACCAGACTCTGGCATCATAGCGTGCAAACCCGGAAGCCCCTGTGCCACCTGGGTGTCCCCTGCATCCCCTGGGCGGCACCTGTGACAGGTACGAGACCCCGGTGTTACCGCGCGCATCCCCAGCTGCCACTACACCACCTGGGGTCCCCTGCGCGAGGTAAATGGCCCCGGCGTCTACGCGAGCAACCCCCACAGCTTCTGCGCCACCTGGGTGGCACCTGCACAATGTACCACACACCAGCATCCCCGCGTGCAACCCCAAAAGTCCAGGACCCACATGAGTGGCCCCTGTGCTAGGTAGCAGACCCCGGCGTTACCGCGTGCAACCCCGGCAGCCTCTGCGACACCTGGGCGGTCCCTGCCACACCTGGGCGGCCCCTGCGCTATTTACGAGACTCCGGGGTACACGTGCGCAACCCCTACAGACCCTGGGACTCCTGGGCAGCCCCTGCACCAAGTACCAGTTCCCCGCGTTCCTACACACCATCCCAGAAGTCCCTGTGCCACCTGGGCGGCCTCTTCATCAAATGGGTGACCCGTGCGCCACCTGGGCGGCTCCAACACCATATACCAGACCCCGGCATCCACGCGCACCTCTCCAGAGGCCCTGAGCCACCTGGGCGTCCTCTGCACCTGGTACGAGACCCCGGCATCCAAGTGCACAACCCCGGCAGCCCCTGCGCCTCCTGGGCAGCCCCTGCTCCAAGTACCAGACCCGGCGTCCCCACACACCTCCCCAGCAGCCCCTGAGACACCTTGGCGGCCTCTGCACCTGGTACGAGACCCCGGAGTCCAAGTGTGCGACCCCGGCACCCCTGTGCCACCTGGGATGCACCTGCATCACCTGGGCGGCCCCTGTGCCAAGTACCAGACTCTGGCGTTACCGCGTGCCACCCCAACAGTCCCTGCGCTCCCTGGGCGAACCCTGAACCAGGTACCAGACTCCGGGGTCCAGGTACGCAACCCCGGCAGCCCCTCGCCACCTGGGCGCCCCCTGTGCCAAATACCAGACACCAGAATACCTGCGTGCAACTGCAGCAGCCCCTGCACCACCTGGGCGGTCCCTGCGCCAGGTATCAGAACCCAGCGTCACTTCCTGCAACCCCGGCAGTTCCTGCGCCACCTGGGAGGCCCCTGCACCAGGTACCAGACCCCGGCATCATCGCGCGCAAACCCGGCAACCCCTGTGCCACCTGGGATGCTCCTGCGTCCCCTGGGCGGTCCCTGCACCAGGTACAAGACCCCGGTGTTACCTCACGCAACCCCGGCAGCCCCTGCACTCCTTGGGCGATGCCTGATTCAGGTACCAGATCTCGGCGTCCCCGCGTTCAACCTCGGAAGTCCATGTGCCACCTGGGCACCCCTGTGCCAGGAACATGACACCGGCATCCTCGCGTGCAACCCCGGAAGTTACTGTGCCACCTGGGTGACCCCTGCACCATTTACCAAACCCCAGCGTCCCCGAGTGCAACCCCGGAAGTCGTTGAGCCAACTGGGGGACCCCTGTTCTAGGTAACAGACCCTTGCGTCACCTCGGGCAACCACGACAGCCTCTGCGAATCCTGGGCGGCCCCTACAACACCTGGGCGGCCCCTAAAAATATACGATACCCCGGCGTCCACGTGCGCAACACCGGCAGCCCCTGCGCCTCCTGGGCGGCCCCTGTTCCAAGTACCAGACCCGGAGTCCCCACGCACCTCCCCAGCAAACCCTGAGCCACCTTGGCGACCTCTGCACCTGGTACGAGACCCCCGAGTCCAAGTGTGCAACCCTGGCACCCCTGTGCCACCTGGGCTGCACCTGCGACACCTGGGCAGCTCCTGCGCCAAGTACCAGACTCCGGCGTTACCGCGCGCCACCCCGGCAGTCCCTGTGCTCCCTGGGCAAACCCTGTGCCAGGTACCAGACCCCGGGGTCCAGGTACGCAACCCCGGCAGCCCCTCGCCACCTGAGCGCCCCCTGTGCCAAGTACCAGACACCAGCATACCTGCGTGCAACTGCAGCAACCCCTGCGCCATCTGGGCGTCCCCTGCATTAGAAGGGTGACTCCTGCACCACCTGGGCGGTCCCTGCGCCAGGTATCAGATCCCAGCGTCACTGCCTGCAACCCCGGCAGTTCCTGCGCCACCTGAGAGGCCCCTGCGCCAGGTACCAGACCCCAGCATCATCGCGCGCAAACCCGGCAACCCCTGTGCCACCTGGGTGTGTCCTGCGTCCCCTGGGTGGTCCCTGCGCCAGGTACAAG
Organism: Glis glis; assembly: GCA_004027185.1. Lineage (NCBI taxonomy): Eukaryota > Metazoa > Chordata > Mammalia > Rodentia > Gliridae > Glis > Glis glis. The sequence continues at coordinate 14,905 of PVJS01007721.1, read as the reverse complement.
ACCCCGGTGTTACCGCACGCAACCGCCGCAGCCCTTGGGCTCCTTGGGCGATGCCTGCGTCAGGTACCAGATCTCGGCGTCCCCGCGCGCAACCCCGGCAGTCACTGCCAACTGGGCTGCCTCTTCGCCTGGTACCAGACCCAGACATCACCGCGTGCAACCGCTAGTCCTTGCGCCACCTGGGGGACCCCTGCGCCAGGTACCTGACCCGTCGTTCTCACACGCATCCCCGGCAGTTCTTGCACCACCTGGTCAACCCCTGCACAATGTACCACACCCCAGCGTCCCCACGTGCAACCCCGAAATTCAGTCAGTCACACGGGGGGCCCCTGTGCTAGGTACTAGACCCCGGCGTCACCGCGCGCAACCCCGGCGACCCCTGGGCCACCTGGGCGGCCCCTGCACCAGATGCCAGACACCAGCATCCCCACGCACCACCCCGGAAGTCCCTGCTCTCCCTCGGCGACCCCTGCGCCAGGTACCCGACCCCTGCGTCCCTGTGTGCAACCCCGGCAGTCCCTGGGCCACCTGTGCGGCCTCTAGATAGGGGTCAGACCCCGGTGTCCCCGCGCGCAACCCCGGCAGTTCCTGCGTCACCTTGTGGGGCCCTTCGCCAGATAACAGACCCCGACGTCCCCGCGCGCAACCCCAAAAGTCCTTGAGCGACCTAGGGTGCCCCTGTGCTAGGTACCAGACCCGGCGTCACCGTGAGCTACCCAGGCAGGAACTGTGACACCTGGGTGGCCCCTGCGCTAGGTACCAGAACCTGGCGTCCCCGCGTGCAACCCCGGAAGTCCTTGCGCCACCTGGGGGAACCCTGCACCAGGTAACTGACCACGGATACCTTGCGCGCAACCCCGAAAGTTCTTGAGCCACCTGAGGGGCCCCTGTGCTAGGTACCAGACATGGCATTACCGCGAGTCACCCCGGCATGACCTGCAAAACCTGGGTGTCCCCTGCACCAGATACAAGTTCCTGGTGTTACCTTCGCTCATTGGGTGATGCCTGCGCCAGGTACTAGACCCTGGAATCCCGCGCGCAAGCCTGGCAGCCCCTGCCAACTGGGCTGCCCCTTCGCTAGGTATCAGAGCCCGCCGTCCCCGCGCAATACCCCGTCTGTCACTGTGCCACCTGGGCGGCCCATGCACCAGGTATCAGACCCCGGCGAACTCGCGCACAACCCCAGAAGTCCTTGCGCCACCTGGGGGCCCCTGTGCTAGGTACCAGACCCCAGCATCCTTGCGAACAACAATGGCAGTTCCTGCACCATCTGCAAGACCCCTGCGCCACCCCTGCACCAGGTACCTGATCCCGGCGTCCCTGTGCGCAACCCCGGTAGGCTTTGCGACACCTCGGCGACCCCTGCACCATGTACAAGACCCCGGCTTCCACGTGAGCAACCCCTGATGCCCCTGCGCCTCCTGGGCAGCCCCTGCACCATGTACCAGACCACGGCAGTTCCAGCGCCACCTGGGCGACCCCTGCGCCAAGTACCTGACTCAGGCGTCCCAGCGTGCAACCCCGGCAGCCCCTGCGCCACTGGGCGGCCCCTGAACAATGTACCAGACCCCGGCGTCCCTGCGTGCAACCCGGAAAGTCCTTGAGCCAGCTGGGGGGCCCCTGTGCTAGGTACCAGACCCCGGTGTCTCTTCGCGCTAAGCCTGTAGTCTTTGCGCCACCTGGGTGGCCCCTGAACCTTGTACCAGACCCCGGCGTCCACGGGCACGACCCCAGCAGCCCCTGAGCCACTTGGGTGGCGTCTGCACCCGGTACGAGACCCCGGAATGCAAGTGCGCAACCCCGGCCCTCATGTGCCACCTGGGCTGCACATGTGTCACTTGGGCGGCCCCTGCACCAGTAACCAGACGCCGGCATTACCGCGCGCCACCTGGGCAGTCCCTGTGCTTCCTGGGAGACCCCTGTGCCAGGTACCAGACCCCGGCATCCACGTACGCATCCCCGGCAGCCCCTCATCACCTGGGCGCCCCCCGTGCCAAGTTCCAGACCCGGCATGACTGCCCGCAACCGCAGCAGCCCCTGCGCCATCTGGGCGGCCCCTGTATCACATGGGCGGCCCCTACACCACCTGGATGGACCCTGCGCCGGGTATCAGATCCCGGCTCCCTGCGCACAACCGCAACAATCCCTGCACCACCTGTGCATCCCCTGCGCCAGATACAAGACCCCAGCGTCCCTGCGTGCAACCCCAGCAGTTCCTGCGCCACCTGGTCAGCCCCTGAGCCAGATACCAGACCCCGGTGTACCCACGTGCAACTCCGAAAGTCCTTGAGCCACCTGGTGGGCCCCTCTGCTAGGTACCAGACCCCGGCATCACCGCCTGCCACCCCGGGAGTTCCTGCGCCACCTGGTGAGCCCCTGAGCCAGATCCAAGACCCCAGCATCCCCGCGCATTAACCCAGCAGCCCCTGTGCCACCTGGGCTTCCCCGGCGGTTCTTAGGCGATGCCTGCGCCAGGTACCATACCCAGAGTCCCCGTGCGCAACTCCAGCAGCCCCTGCCATCTGGGCTGCCCCTTCACCTGGTACCAGACCCTACCGTTCCCGCGCGCCACCCCAGCAGTCACTGTGCCACCTTGACGGTCCCAGCACCAGGTACCAGACCCCGACGTCCTCTCGCGCAATCCCGGATGTCCTTGTGTCACCTGGGGGTCCCCTGCGCTAGGTACCTGACCCTGGCATTCTTGCGCACAACCACGGCAGTTCCTGTGCCACCTGGGAGACCCCTGTGCCAGATACCAGACCCCAGCGTCCCCGCGTGCCACTCCGAAAGTCCTTGAGCCACCAGGGGGCCCTGTGCTAGGTACCAGACCCCGGAGTCCCCGCGAAACACCCCGGCAGCCCCTGCGACACCTGGGCGGCCCCTGCAACACTTGGGGTGGCCCTGGGCTAGGTACCAGACCCCGGCCTCCCCACGCACAACCCCAGCAGCCTATGCGACACCTGGGTGGCCCCTGCACCAGATACCAGACCCCGGCGTCCCCTTTTGTAACCCCGAAAGTACTTGAGCCACGTGGGGTGCTCCTGTGCTTAGTACCAGACACTGGCGTAACCCTGCGTCCCCTGGGCGGCCCCTGCACCAGGTACAAGACCCCGGTGTTACCGCGCGCAACCCCGGCAGCCCCTGCGGTCCTTAGGCGACGCCTGCGCCAGGTACCAGACCCTGGCTCCCCGCACGCAACCCTGGCAGCCCGTGCCAACTGGACTGCCCCTTCGCCAGATACCGTCCCCGCGTGCCACACCGACTGTCATTGCGCCAAATTGGGCGGCCCCTGCACCAGGTACCAGACCCCAGCGTCCTGGCGCACAACCCCAGAAGTCCTTGCGCCACCTGGGGTCCCCTGTGCTAGGTAACAGACCCCGGCTTCCTCGTGCACAACAATGGGAGTTCCTGCGCCACCTGGGCGGCCCCTGAGCCAGGTACCTGACCATGGAGTCCCCGCTCGCAACCCTGGCAGGCTATGCGACACCTGGGCGGCCCCTGCGCCAGATACCAGACCCCGGCATCCCTGTTTGCAACCACGAAAGTCCTTGAGCCCCCTGGGGGGCTCCTGTGCTACGTACCAGATCCCGGCATAACCATGAGCCACCCCAGCAGGCCTTGCGACACCTGTTGTGCCCCTGCGACACCTCGGAAGCCACTGACAATATACGAGACCCCAGCGTCCTCGTGCGCAACCCCAGAAGACTCTGCGCCTCCTGGGCAGTGCCTGCACCAATTACCAGACCCCGGAGTCCCTGCACGCCACCCCAGCAGCCCCTGAGCCACCTGGGCATCCTTTGCACCCGGTACGAGACCTCGGCGTCCAGTGCGCAGCCCCGGCACCCCTGCGCCACCTGGGCTGAACCTGCATCACCTGGGCGGACCCTGCTCCAAGTACCAAACGCCGGTGTTACCACGCGCCACCCCGGCAGTCCCTGCGCTCCCTGAGAGACCCCTGCGACTGGTTCCAGAACCGAGCGTCCAGGTACACAACCATGGCAGCCCCTCGCCACCTGGGAGCCCCCGGTTCCAAGTACCAGACCCCGGCATGCCTGTGCGCAACCGCAGCAGCCCAAGGAATGCAGGGGCTGCCGGGGTTGCGCGCGGTAACACCGGGGTCTTGAACCAAGAGCAGGGGCCACCCAGGGGACGCAGGGGCTGCAAAGGTGGTGCAGGGACAGCTGGGGTGGCACGGGGTCTCGTACCGGGTGCAAAGGCCTCCCAGGTGGCTCAGGGGCTGCTGGAGTGGCGCGCGGAAACGCCGGGGTCTGGTACTTGGTGCAGGGGCTGCCCAGGTGTCGCAGGGGCCACCCAGGTGTCGCAGAGGCTGCCGGGGTAGCTCGTGTTGACCCGGGGTTTGGTACCTAGCACAGGGGCCACGCATGTGGCTCAAGGACTTTCGGGGTTGCACGCGGGGATGCTGGGGTATGGTACATGGTGCAGGGGCCGTCCAGGTGGCAAAGGGGCTGCCGGGGTTGCGCGCGGTGACACCGGGGTCAGGAACCTGGTGCAGGGGACCCCAGGTGGTGCAGTGACAGCTGGGGTTGCGTGCGAGGACGCCGGAGTCTGGTACCTGGCACAGGCGTCGCCTAAGGATTGCAGGGGCTGCCAGGGTTGCGCGCGGTAACACCGGGGTCTTGTACCTGGCGCAGTGGCCTCCCAGGGGACGCAGGGGACGCCCAGGTGGCACAGGGGCTGACGGGTTTGCGCGCAATGATGCCGGGGTCTGGTATTTGGCCCAGGGGCGCCCAGGTGGCATGGGGCTGCCGGGGTGGCGCAAGGAGATGCCGGAGTCTGGTACCTGGCACAGGGGCTTCTCAAATGACGCAGGTGCAGCCCAGATGGCACAGGGGTGCCGGGGTAGCGCACTTGGATGCCGGGGTCCCATACCGGGTGCAGAGGTCGCCCAGGTGGCTCAGGGACTGATGGGGTACCGCGTGTGTACGCTGGGCACTGGTACCTGGCTCAGGGGGCGTCCAGGTGGCGCAGTGCCTGCCGGGGTGGCACGCAGGGATGGCGGGGTCGGGTAACTGGCACATGGGCCGCGCAGGTGGTACAGGACCTGGCATGGTGGCACGCGGGGAAACCGGGTCTGGTACTTGGCAAAGGGGGTGCCCAGATGGTGAGGGGCTACCAGGGTTGCGTACATAGACGCCGGGGTGTGGTACCTGGTGCAGTTGTCACCCAGGGAGGGCAGGGTCTGCCGGGGTGGCGCGCGGTAACGCCGGCCTCTGGTACCTGGCGCAGGGGTCGCCCAGGGAGCGCAGTACTGTCTGGAGGGCGTGCGGTTACGCCAGCGTCTGGCACATGGTGCAGGGGCCCCCAGGTGTCGCAGGGGCCAAACAGGTGTCGCAGAGACTGCCTGGGTTGCACGCGGTGAAGTCGGGGTCTAGAACCTAGCAAAGGGGCCCCCCAGGTGGCTCAAGGACTTTTGGGGTTGCATGCAGGGATGCTGGGGTCTGGTACCTAGTGCAGGGACCACCTAGGTGGTGCAGTGACTGCTGGGGTTGCACGCAGGGACGGCTGGGTCTGGCCCTGTCGAAGGGGCAGCCCAGATGGCAGGGACTGCCGAGGTTGCGCGCGGTATCACCGGGATCTTGTACCTGATACAGGGGCCGTCCAGGGGACGCAGGGGACGCCCAGGTGGCACAGGGGCTGCCGGGTTTGCGAGCGGGGATGCTGGGGTCTGGTACCTGGCCCAGGGGCCACCCATGTGACGCAGGTGCAGCCCAGGTAGCTCAAGGTTGCCGAGGTTGCGAACTTGGACGCCGGAGTCTCGTACCGGGTGCAGAGGCCGCCCAGGTGGCTCAGGGCCTCTGGAGTGACACACGTGGATGCCGGGATCTGGTATATGGTGCAGGATCCGCCCAGGTAGCACAGGGGACGCCCATGTGATGTAGTGGACGCCCAAGTGGCACAGGGACATCTGGAATGGCGCGCGTGGATGCTGGGGTCAAGTACATTGTGCAAGAGCCGCCCAGGTGGCTCAGCGGCCACCCATGTGATGCAGAGGCCGCCCAGGTGTTACAGGGACTTCTGGGATGGCGCGCGGGGACGCCGGGGTCTGGTAGTTGGGGCTGGGGGAGCTCAGGAGGCGCAGGAGCTACCGGGGTTGTGCACGTGGACGCCGGGGTCTCGTACATGGCGCAGGGGCTGACCAGGTGTCGCAGGGGCCGCCCAGGTGTCCCAGAGGCGGCCAGGGTTGCGCGCGGTGACGCCGGGGTCTGATACCTAGCACAGGTGCCACGCATGTGGCTAAAGGACTTTCGGGGTTGCACGCGGGGACGCTGGGGTGTGGTACATGGTGAGGGGCTGCCCAGGTGGCGCAGGGGCTGCCGGAGTTGCGCGCGTTGACGCCGGGGTCTGGTACCTGGCGCAGGGTACCCCAGGTGGTGCAGGGGTGCCGGGGTTGCGCACTTGGACACTGGGGTCTCGTACCAGGTGCAGAAGCCACCAAGGTGGCTCAAGGGCTTTCGGGGTTGCGCGCGGGGATGCCAGGGTCTGGTACCTGGCGCAGGGGCCACCCAGGGGACGCAGGGGTAGCCCAGGTGGCACAGGGGCTACCGGGTTTGCACGCAGGGATGCCGGGGTCTGGTACCTGGCGCAGGGGCCGCCCAGGTGGTGTAGGGTCTCTCGGGGTGTTTTGCTGTGATGCCGGGGTCTGATACCTGGCGCAGGAACCACCCAGGTGGTGCAGAGGCCGCCCATGTAACGCAGGGGCCGCCCAGGTGGCACAGGGACTGCTTCGGTTGCTCTCCGGCATGCCGGGGTCTGGTACATGGCACCGGGGGCACCCAGGCGACAAAGGGCTGCCGGGGTTGCATACGTGGACACCGGGTTCTGGCACCTGGTGCAGGGGTCGCCCAGGGAGCGCAGGGACTGCCAGGGTGGCACGCGGGGACACCGGGGTCTGGTATATGGCGCAGGGACCGCCCAGGTGGTGCAGGGCATGCCGGGGTGGCTCGCGGTGACACCGGGTCTGGTACCTAACACAGGGCCCCCCAGGTGGCTCAAGGACATTCGGGGTTGCACGCGGGAAGGTCGGAGTCTTGTATCTAGCAAAGGGGCAGCCCAGGTGTCACAGGGCCTGCCGGGGTTGCGCGGGGGGACGCCGGGTTCAGGTCCCTGGCACAGGGGTCGCCCAGATGGTGCAGGAAATGCCGGGGTTTCGTGCGAGGACGCCGGAGTCTGGAAATTGGCGCAGGCGTCGCCCAGGTGTCGTATAGCCTGCTGGGGTTGTGGGCGGGGACGCTGGGGTCAGGTACCTGGCCCAGGGGTCTCCCAGGTGTCCCAGGAACCTCCATTGTTGTGCGCGAGGACGCCGGGGTCTGGTGCATAGCGCAGGGGACCCCAGGTGGCGCAAGGACTTCTGGGGTTGCAAGCGAAAATGCCAGGGTCTGGTACCTGGCGCAGGGGTCGCCCAAGGAGCGCAGCGGCTGCCAGGGTTGCACGCCGTAAGACCGGGGTCTTTTACCTGGAGCAGGGGCCGCCCAGGGGACGCCTAGGTTGCACAAGGGTTGCCAGGTTTGCGCGCGGGGATGCCGGGATCTGGTACCTGGCGCAGGGGCCGCCAAGTAGGCGTTGGGACTTCTGGGGTGGCACGTGGGGACACCGGGGACTGACCCCCAGCGCAGGTGCCGACCAGGTGGTGCAGGGCCTGCCGGGGTGTTTCGCTTTGAGCCGGGGTCTGGTACCTAGCACAGGGCCCCCCATGTTGCTCAAGGACTTTAGGGGTTGCACGTGGGGAACTGCTGTGGTTGTGTGCAAGGACGCCGGGGTCTGGTACCTAGAGCAGGGGGCCCCCAGGTTTCGCAACGATTTCCGGTGTTACGCGCGAGGATGCTGGGGTCTGGTACTTGGCGCAGGGACTGCCCAGGTGGCGCCGTGACTGCTGGGGTGGTCCACAGGGTCAGCGGGGTCTGGTACCTGGTGAAGGAGCAGCCCAGATGTCAGGGGTTGCAGGGGTAGTGCGAGGGAGCCAGGTCTGGTACCTGGTGCAGGGGTCGCCCAAGGAGCTCAAGGGATGCCGGGGTTGTGCGCGGTAACACCGGCGTCTTTTACCTGGCTCAGGGGCACCCAGGGGACGCAGGGGATGCCCAGGTGGCACAGGGGCTTCCGGGTTTGCGCACGATGATGCCGGGATCTGGTACCTGGCGCAGGGGCCTCCCAAGTGGCGCAGGAACTGCCGGGGTTGCACGCGGTGACTCCGGGGTCTGATACTTGGTGCAGGGGCCGCACAGGTGGTCAGGATCCGCCCTTCTGATGCAGGGACAGCCCAGTGGCGCAGGGGCTGCTTCGGTTGCATGCAGGTATGTCATTGTCTGGTACATGGCACCGGGAGCACCCAGGTGGTGAAGGGCTGCCGGGGTTGCGTATCTGGACACCAGGGTCTGGTACCTGGCACAGGGGGCGCCCAGGGAGCACAGGGACGGCCGGGGTGGCACGCGGTAACACCGGCATCTGGTACTTGGCGCATTGGCCTCCCAGGTGACACAGGTGCAGCCCAGGGGGTGCAGGGGTGCCGGGGTTGCGCATTGGACGCCGGGGTCTTGTTCTGGGTGAAGAGGCAGCCAAGGTGGCTCAGGGGCTTCTGGGGTGGCTCGCGGGGACGCCGGTTTTGGTAATTGGCGTAGGGGCCGCCTAGGTTGCGCAGTGGCTGCCGGAGTTGCGCACGTGGACGCCGGGTCCAGGTACCTGGCGCAGTGATCCCCCAGGTGGCACAAGGACTTCCGGGGTTGCACGCGGGGACGCCGGGGTCTGGTACCTAGCGCAAGGACACCCCAGTTGTCACAGGGCCTGCCATCATGGCTTGCGGTTACGCCGGAGTCTGATACCTAGCACAGGAGCCCCCCATGTGGCACAAGGACTTTCGGGGTTGAACACGGGGACACCGTGGTCTGGTATCTCATGCAGGGGACGCCCAGATGTCGCATAGCCTGCCGCGGTTGCACGCGGGGAAGCCGGGGTCAGGACCCTGGCACAGAGGTGGCCGAGGTGCAGCAGGAACTGCTATTGTTGTGCGCGAGGACGCCGGGTTCTGTTATCTAGCGCAGGGGACCACAGGTCGCACAAGAATTTTTGTGGTTGCGCACGTGGACGTCGGGGTCTCGTACATGAAGCAGGGGCCGCCCAGGGATCGCAGGGGCTGCCCAGGTGTCGCAGAGGCTGCCGGGGTTGCGCGCAGTGACGATGGAGTCTCGTACCTAGTACAGGGCCCCCCCAGGTGTCTCAAGGACTTTTGGGGTTGCACGTGGGGACGCTTGGGTGTGGTACATGGTTCAGGGGTCGCCCAGGTGGCGCAGTAACTGCCGTCATTGTGCGCGAGGACGCTGGGGTCAGGTACCTGAAGCAGGGGTCCCCCAGGTGGCGCAAGGACTTCGGCAGTTGCACGCGGGGACGGAGGGGTCTGGTACCTGGCGAAGGGGCAGTCCAGTTGGCAGGGGCTGCCGGGGATGCGCGTGGCGACGCAGGGATCTGGTACCTGGCGCAGGTGTCGCCCAAGTACCGCAAGTGATGCCGGGGTTGCGCGCGGTAACACTGGGGTCTTGTACCTGGCGCAGGGGCCGGCCAGGGGACGCCCAGGTGGTACAGAGGCTGCCGGGTTTTCGCGCGATGATGTCGGGGTCTGGTACTTGGCACAGGGGGTGCCCAGGTGGCGAGGGGCTGCCGGGGTGGCGCGAGGAGATGTCGGCGTTTGGTTCCTGGTGCAGGGGCCTCCCAAATGATGCAGGTGCAGCCCAGATGGCACAGGGGTGCTGGGGTTGCGCACTTGGACATCGGGGTCTCATACCGCGTGCAGAGGCCGCCCAGTTGGCTCAGGGGCTGATGGGGTGTCGCGCATGTACGCCGCGGACTGGTACCTGGCTCAGTGGGCGTCCAGGTGGCGCAGTGACTTCCCGGGTGGCACGCAGGGACGGCGGGGTCTGGTAACTGGTGCAGGGGCCTCCCAGGTGGTGCAGGGCCTGGCATGGTGGCACGCGGGAAAACCGGGGTCTTACCCCGTGCGCAGTGGCCGCCCAGTTGTCGCAGGGACTGCCGGGGTTGCACGAGGGGACACCGGGGTGTGGTATCTGACGAAGGGGCCACCCAGGTGGCACAGAGCCTGCCAGGGTGTTTCACGGTGATGCCGGTGTCTGGAACCTAGCACAGGGCCCCCCCCAGGTGGCACAAGGACTTTCTGGGTTGCACGCGGGGACGCCAGGGTCTGGTACCTGGTGCAGGGGCCACCCAGGTGGTGCAGAGGCCGCCCATGAGATGCAGGGGCAGCCTAGGTGGCATAGGGTCTGCTGCGGTTGCACACAGGCATGCCAGGGTCTGCTACTTGGCACAGGGGGCGCCAGGTGGCAAGGAGCTACCAGGGTTGCGTACGTGGACGCCGGGGTCTGGTACCTGGCGCAGGGGTCACCCAGGGAGCGCAGGGACTGCTGGGGTGGCGGGCGGTAACGCCGGCGTCTGGTACTTGGCGCAGGGGCCGTGAGGTGATGCAGGTGCAGCCCAGGTGGCACAGGGGTGCCGGAGTTGCGCACTTGGACGCCGGGGTCTGGTACCCGGCGCAGAGGCCACCAAGGTGGCTCAGGGGCTGCTGGGGTGGCCCGAGGGTACGCCGCGGTCTGGTACATGGCGCAGGGGCCGCCCAGGAGGCGCAGGGGCTGCCAGGTTTGCGCACGTGGACGCCGGGTTCTCGTATAATGTCAGGGGCCGCCCAGGTGTCCCAGAGGCCGCCCAGGTGTCTCACAGGCTTCCGGGGTTGCGCGTGGTGACTCCGGGGTCTGGTACTTATCACAGGGGCCATGCATGTCGCTCAAGGACTTAAGACGTTGCATGCGGGAATGCTGGGGTGTGGTACATGGTGCAGGGGCTGCCCAGGTGGTGCAGGGGCTGCCGAGGTTGCTCGTGGGGAGGCCCGGATCTGGTACGTGGTGAAGAAGCAGCCCAGGTGGTGCAGGGGCCGCCCATGTGATGCAGGGGCAGCCCAGGTGGCACAGGGGCTGCTTCAGTTGCGCGCAGGCATGCTGGGGTCTGGTACTTGGCACAGGGTGCGCCCAGGTGGCGAGGGGCTGCCAGGGTTGCGTACATGGACGCCGCGATCTGGTACCTGTCGCAGAGGTCGCCCAGGGAGCGCAGAGTCTGCCTGGGTGGCGCGCGGTAATGCCGGCGTCTGGTACCTGGCGCAGGGGCCTCCCAGGTGGCCCAGGGGCTGCTGCGGTTGCTCGCAGGCATGCCGGGGTCTGGGACTTGGCACCAGGGGCGCCAAGGTGGCGAGGGGCTGCCGGGGTTGCGTACGTGGAAGCCGGGGTCTGAAACCTGGCCCAGGAGTCAACCAGGGAGTGCAGGGACTGCCAGGGTGGCTCCCGGTAATGCCGGCGTCTGGTACCTGGCACAGGAGTCACCCAGGTGATGCTGGTGTAGCCCAGGTGGTGCAGGGATGCCGAGGTTCTGCAGTTGTATGCTGGGTTCTCGTACTGGGTGCAGAAGCCACCAAGGTGGCTCAGGGGCTGCCGGGGTTGCGGGCGGTGACACCCGGGTGTTTTAACTGGCACAGGGGCCGCCCAGGGGACGTAGGGGATGCCCAGGTGGCACAGGGGCTGCCGGGTATGCGCGCAATGATGCCAGATTCTGGTACCTGGAGTAGGGTTCGCCCAGTTGGCTCAAGGATTTTCGAAGTTGCACGCGGGGACGCCCAGGCCTCATACCGTGTGCAGAGGCAACCCACGTGGCTTAGGGGCTGCTGGGGTGGCGCACGTGGATGCTGGCGTCTGGTACATAGTGCTGGGGCCGTCCAGGTGGCGCAGGGACTGCCGTCGTGGCGCGAAGAGACGCCAGGGTCTGGTACCTGGCGCAGGAGCTGCCCAGTTGTTGCAGGAGCTGCCCATGTGATGCAGAGGCCGCCCAGGTGGCACAGGAACTTCTGGGGTGCCGCGCGGGGATGCCGGTGTCTGGTACTTGGCGCAGGAGCCGCTAAGAGGTGCAGGGGTTCCCGGGTTTCGCATGTGGATGCCGGGGTCTGGTACCTAGCACAGGGGCCCCCCAGGGGGCTCAAGGACTTTCGGGGTTGCGCGCAGGGACGCTGGAGTCAGGTACCTGGCGCAGGGGTCGCCCAGGTGGCGCTGGAACTGCCAGGGTTGAGCACTAGGACGCCGGGTTCTGGTAACTGGTGCAGGGGCTGCCAAGGAGTCGCAAGGGCATCAGGGGTTGCGCACGTGGACGCCGGGGTCTTGTACATGGTGCAGGGGCCGTCAAGGTGTCGCAGGGCCTTCAGGGGTGGCTCACGGTGACGCCCGGGTCTTGTACCTGGCGCAGGGGCCTTCCAGGTAACGCAGGGGCCGCCCAGGTGTCGCAGAGGCTACCGGGGTCTCGCACGGGGATGCCGGGGACTGGTAGCTGGCGCAGGCGTTGACCGAGGAGCGCAGGGACTGTAGGGGTTGTGCGCCGTAAAACCGGGGTCTTGTTCCTGGCGCAGGGGCCACCGAGGGGACGCGGGGGAAGCCTAGGTGTCACATTGCTGCCGGGACTGGGTGCGGGGATGCCGAGGTCTGGTACATGGCACAGGAGCCGCCAAGGTGGCACAGGGACTGCTGGGGTGGCACGCGGGGACACCGGGGTCTGGTATCTGGTGCAGGGACCGCCCAGGTGGTGCAGGGCCTGCCGGGGTGGCTCGCGGTGACGCCGGGGTCTGGCACCTAGCACAGAGGCCCCAAGGTGGCTCAAGGACTTTCGGGCTTGCACGCAGGAACGCCAGGGTCTGGTATGTGGTGCAAGGGACGACCAGGTGGCGCAAGAACTGCCGGGGTTGTACGTGGTGACGCCGGGGTCTGTTACATTGCACAGGGGGCACCCAGTTGGCAAGGGACTGCCGGGGTTGCGTATGTCGATGCTGGGGTCTGGTACCTGGCACAGGGGTCCCCCAGGTGGCGCAAAGACTTCTGCGCTTGCACGCAGGGACGGCGGGGTCTGGTACCTGGCGAAGGGGCAGCCCAGTTGGCAGGGGCTTCCGGGGTTGCGCGCGGGGACGCCAGGATCTGGTACCTGCGCAGGCATCGCCCAGGGAGCGCAGTGGCTGCCAGTGTTGCGCGTGGTAAAACTGTGGTCATGTACCTGGTGCAGAGACCGCCCAGGGGACGCAGGGGACGCCCAGGCTGCACAGGGGTTGCCGGGTTTGCCCGCGATGATGTCGGGGTCTCGTGCCTGGTGCAGGGGCCTCCCAGGTGGCGCAGGAACTGCCCGGGTTGAACGCGGTGACGCTGGTGTCTGATACCTGGTGTAGGGGCCGCCCAGGTAGCACAGGGGCTACTGTGCTTGCACGCAGGTATGCCGGGGTCTGGTACATGGCACCGGGGGCGCCCAGGTGGCGAGGGTCTGCCGGGGTTGCATACCTGGACGCTGGGGTCTGGTACCTGGCAAAGGGGTCGCCCAGGGAGCGCAGGGACTTCCGGGGTGGCACGCGGTAACGCCGGCGTCTGGTACTTGACCCAGGTGCCGCCCAGGTGGCGCAGGGGTGTCAGGGTTTCACGCGGTGACGCTGGGGTCTGTTACCTGGCGCGGGGGCTGCCCAGGTGGTGCAGGGGCCACCCATGTGATGCAGGGGTCCCTCAGGTGGCGCAAGGAATTCCGGGGTTGCGCGCGAGAAAGCCGGGGTCTCGTACTTGGCGCAGGGGCCGATCAGGTGTCCCTTAGCCTGCTGTGGTTGCACGCGGGGAGGCCAGGGACAGGTACCTGGTGCAGGGGTCGACCAAGGGACGCAAGCGGTGCCCAGGTGGCACAGGGGCTGCCTGGATTGCTCGCGGGGATGCCAGAGTCTGGTACCTGGTGCAGGGGCCGCCCATGTGATGCTGATGCAGCCCAGGTGTTGCAGGGGGGCCAAAGTTGCGCACTTGGACACTGGGGTCTCGTAGCGGGTGCAGAGGCCGCTCAGGTGGCTCAGGGCCTCTGGAGTGGCGCACGTGGTCGCCGCGGTCTGGTACATGATGCAGGAGCCGCCCAGGTGGTGCAGGGGTCGCCCATGTAATGCAGGGGCCACCCAGGTGGCACATGGACTTTTGGGATGGCGCGCGGAGACGATGGGCTCTGGTACTTGGAGCAGGGCCCGCCCAGGATTCGCAGGGGCTGCTGGTGTTGCGCACGTGCACGCCGGTGTCATGTACATGGTGCAGGGGCCGCCCAGGTGTCGCAGGGGCCGCCCAGTTGTCGCAGAGGCTGCCGGGATTGCGTGCGGTGATGCCAGGGTCTGGTAATTAGCACAGGGGCCATGCATGTGGCTCAAGGACTTTCGGGGTTGCATGGGGGATGCTGGGGTGTGGTACATGGTGCAAGGGCGGCCCAGGTAGCGCAGTGGCAGCCGGGGTTGCGCGCGGCGACACCGGGGTCATGTACCTTGCGCAGGGGACCCAAGGTGGTGCAATGATAGCCAGGGTTGCGCGCGAAGACGCAGTGGTCTAGTTCCTGGCGCAGGCGTCGCCCAAGGAGCGCAGGGGCTGCCGGGGTTACGCGCGGTAACACCGGGGTCTTGTACCTGTCACAGGCGCCGCCCAGGGGACGCAGGGATGCCCAGGCGACACATGGGCTGCCGGGTTTGCGCGCGATGATGCCGGCTTCTGGTACCTGGCGCAGGGGCCTCCCAGGTGGCGCAGGAACTGCCTGGGTTGCACGCGGTGACCACGGGGTCTGATACCTGGCCCAGGGGCCACCCAGGTGGTGCAGGAGCCGCCCTTCTGATGCAGGGACCGCCCAGGGGACGCAGGGGAGACAGGGGATGGCCCGGTGTCACAAGGGCTGCCGGGTTTGCTTGCGGGGATGACGGGGTCTGATACCTGGTGCAGGGGCTGCCAAGGTGGCGCTCGGGTGGCACGCGGGGACACCGGGGTCTGACCCCTAGCGCAGAGGCCGCCCAGGTGGTGCAGGGACTGCC
>PVJS01007720.1:0-55173 GCA_004027185.1 Glis glis | reverse complement strand
CACACACACACACACACACACACACACACACACACACACTTATTTTACACTTTCAGAGCTGGGTATAGTGGCACAAGCTTGTAATCCCAGAACTTGGGAGGCTGAGACAGGAGGATCACAGGTTCGCTGCCAGCCTCAGTTGCTTAGTGAGGCCCTCCGCAACTTAGTGAGACCCTGTTTCCAAATAAAGAATAAAAAATAGGGCTGAGGGCTCCATCCCCAGTACCACAAAAAATATATATATATATACTTTAGATCACAGTATACTGTATATGAGTAGTGCTTGGACTGAGTTTTAAAATTTCTAGTACTCACATAAAAAGATAGACATGTATGTAGGTCATACCAAGCCTGACAGGAAGTGGTGCTAACTGGTTTTTCTAACATTTATTATGATGACCAGGGTTGTCATCATGGGTTTGCAGTAATGCTTTAATCACAAGATCAGAAGCCAACAGGAAACAGATTTAAGAGAGGGATAGTTACTGCTTCTCCTAACTAAAACAATAAGAATACTTTCAAGATGATGGATAGACATATGTAGCATCATTTTCAACATTTTTATATTTGATAAGCATTGCTGATATTAAAATAATACTTAACAATTATTGGTCACTTACTTAATGCCAGATCTATTCTGAATGCATTACATATATTGTCTTGTACTCAGCATACTAGTTTGATATGAATTGAAGCATCCTGCTTATGTTTTAAATTAACTAGACCACAGTAACAAAACATAGTCTGGTTTTCCAGAATTCACCAAAATGTAAATTCCCAGAAATGTTCCTTCTCAGGAATGTTGGTTCTGGTATTTGGAGAGCATTAAAGCCACTTGAACATGAACCAGAGGTAGCACTTTTATTCCAATGTCCAATTTTCCATGGCTAGAGTTTCCTTGACATATTTAGTACTAAATATTTTACATTATTATCACATAAATGTTGTGTGCCTTTTATTTAATAATATAAAACCTAAACTTTGTTAAAGAAGGCATACATTTTATTTTTAAGCATAGCATTAAATTTTAATCAAAACTAAGCATATTACATTTAGACACGTCTTTAGTTTCCTCGTTTTTAAAATAAGTGATGAAAACCATAATGCTGTGTAATTAGAGAAGAAACAATGTAATCATGTGATGCTTCAGATAAAAAATAATTCCACATCTCTTTCCACTTTTAAAAAGTCTCATATTTACCTCTTATTTAATTAGAAATAAAAGTTTGTTTTGTTTTTTTAATTTTTTATTTTTTTATGGTACCGGGGATTGAACCCAGGGGCGTTTTACCTCCAAGCTACACCCCTGGCCCTATTTTTTATACCTTATTTTGAAACTGGGTCTCACGAGGTTGCAGAGGGCCTCACTAAGTAGCTGAGGCTGGCTGTGAACCCTGATCCTCCGGTTTCCGCCTCCCAAGTACTGGGATTACAAGCGTGCGCCATCACGCCTGGCTAAAAGTTTGTTTTATGATGATAACTATCAATGTCTTGTACACATTCTTGAGTTCTTTTCTGAACAAATCTCCAATCTTAGTTAAAACCAACTCTATGTGTGCCCTAGAGCAGTTGAGCAAAGCTGTAGAAAATCAGACATCCATGCAGCCTCACACTGTCTCCTTTCCACTCCTACATCTACTAATGCAACACATTTGTATCAATCTATACTTGCTTCCTTCTTCCTGTTACTATAGATGAAATCTCTGTGCTCTTATCTATGAAAAATCTAATGCCATGGAGCTATTTATCTCTTCCCTTTCCTGGAACTTTACTCCTGCAATTATTGGCTTCTCACTTGTATTATCATGTGTCTGTAATTTTCATTCATTATGTATGCTCTTGCATCTCCCCATCTTAGAAAACCACCCTTGAAATCACTTTGCTTTCTACTATGCAATCACTTTGCTCCTATACACAGTAGAATGTTTGGAAAGAGATCTTGTAGTTCCCATCTCTACTTCTCCTCATGCTTTCTTATCAATGTATTTATTTCATTCATGACTACAAGTAGCCATGTATGCATGTTTGTTGCCAAACCCAGTGGTCACTTCTTGTTTTATTCACCCTCTATGTTTTTTTTTTTTTTTTTTGCACTGGGAATTGAACTCAGGGGCAGTCTACCTCCAAGCTACACTCCTAGCCCTTTTTTATATTTTGTTTTGAAATAAGGTCTCACTAAGTTGCTAAGGGTCTTGCTAAGTTACTGAGGCTGGCCTCAAACCTACAATCCTCCTCTCTCAGCCTCCCAAATACTGGAATTACAGACATGTGCCACTACACCTGGCTTACCTTTGATTCATCCCACTAGGAAGGAAGGACTGAAAACATGACATCCTGCACTGGACTGATGAGATGCAGTCTATTCATCATATATATTCGCAGCCTGGTAGAGGAGGAAGCCATTCTCTGTGCATGCCCACATGGGGGCCACATGAGGGCACAGAAGGAACAACCAGGGGCTGTGGGAGGCAGGCTTCGGAGCATTACGAGTGTGTGGTGACATCTGGTCCCCACAGGAGGCTGTGATTGGCTTGTTGGAGTAATTTTGTGGGCTGGCAGGGAATAGAAAGCCGACGGGCAGGCATCATGCCTGGTCCCCTTGGTAAAGGGGCTATTTGACCAGGGGACTTTATCCATGGGAAGAATTTGGAGGGAGAACTTGCAGTTAGGCTATTTGAGGCTATCCTGGTTTTGTCAGAAGTCAAGGCAGCACATAATTTTGGATCTTAATTTTAGGCTTGCAACCATGCTTCTCTAAATATTTTCTACTTAGATTCTCAGATTTATTTAACTTAGATGATGGCTATATTTTTTATAAAGCCCATTTTTACATTGCTTTCCAAGACTATTGGTTTTTCTCTGAGCTCAATGGCTATGTCTTCTCAGCATCCTTTGATGGTCTTTAGATCCTGAACATTGAAGATCTCCAAATTTCAAAACTGAGTTTTTTCCCATTTCTCTTTTTCTAACTTTTCTTAGGTAATCATATTTAGTCAATGCCTGGAAATAACATCTATATATTGGTGATGCTCCGAATTCTATTTCTAGCCCTATGTCATTCTGAAGTCCCATACTGGGACTCTGACATCTTAATTTAAGTTTCAATTTGGAATTCTCAGAGTCATTTCATGTTTTAGATGTACATTATTTTTGTGATTTCCCTTAGATCTCTCCTTAAATCTTTCCTGTCTGAGAAAATACCACTGTCATATATCTAGCTGTTCAGATCAAAACCTAAGACCTGTCTTTTAATTTTCACTTTCCTTTATCCACTTCCCAATCCATCAGCAAGTCCTGTCAACTCTAATCTTGAAATTAAACTAAGACCTATTTATTTCTCTCTATCTGTACCACCAGCCCCCTAGGCCAAAGCCACATGGAATACCATCATAGTCTCCCAACAGGTCTTTCCTTTTCTACTCTTATCAATTAAATCCATTTGTGCTGGGAATATATTCTTTAAAGAGAAAATGATTCATACTGTCTATTTCTTAAAAACCTTTCCACATTTTCTCTTGGAACAAACCTAAACTGTCTGAAAAAGCAATCATCGCAATAGCTCAGGACCTTGCTCACATTCCGCCCTCATCTGGCAACACTTTCCCTCCCCCGCTGTCTTCTCTGGTGATGCTAAACTTCTTCTGTCCCTCACAATGACAAGCTTATTTTCCCCTAGGGACACTAGACACTTTTTCACTAGACAATAGTGGTGCTTAGGGTATTCATCTCATCTTCAGGTCCCTGGTCTCCCTGATCTCTGCCTAAGTGTCACCTACACAGAGAAGCCATTTATGGCCACTGGTGTCTAATAACTACTCAGGAATTTTAAGTTACCACCTTATTTCAAAAATTTAAATAGCTTTTTTTTAACTCTCTGATATTATACATGCTTGTTTAATCTGTTTGCACTATTTTATCACTTTTAAAATTGGTTCTAAACCAAAATTCTTAAAATATTTATACATTTTTGAAATTTAATTAGAAATTTAATTATCACTTGCATGTGACAGTTTAGTTGGAATTTTGTTTTCCTTTAGTACATAATAAAAATGACAGATCTTAAAATTGATGCATTCTTGATTCAATGATTACAGTGTTTATCCTATTATAGATAGTTCTCTGCTTACAATGTTTTAGTTTATGATTTTTAAAATTACAATTCTTTGACTTTACAATGGTACAAGAGTGAAAGGCTTTCAAACTTTGAATTTTGGCCTTTCCCTGGCTAGTAATAGGCAGTTACGATTTTCTCTTGTAAAGCTGGGCAGTGGCAGGGAGCCACAGCTCCCAGTCAATGGTACCATCCTGTTCCAATCAGCATTCTCACAATCACAATCTAAAGGCCTGGCCATGTAACTTAGAGGAAAGATTTATTTTCTTATGTTTTCCAGTTCAGTCCATATGAGGCTGGGGACCAAAGATCTCAGGGCATGGTGGTGGGGAGGCAGAGAGAGGGAGAACACATGAGCTGTGCTCCTAACATCATGGAGGCTGGAAACAAGAGAGAGAGCAGGGGGAGGAGGAACCATATATAATCCCCAAGGCCAACTCCCAGAGACCCACCTCTGGCCACACCCAGATAAATCCATTATAAGGGATTTAGTCACTGCTGGGATTACAACCCTCATCACTCAACTATATCAACCCTGAATATTAATAAATGAGCTCTTTAGGGGACACTTTGTATCTAACTATAACACATCCTATGGGTACCCCATATAAAATAGGCTTCATGTTAGATGATTTTGCCCACCTGTAAGCTAATGTAAGTGTCTTGAGCACATTTAGGGTACGCCAGGCTAAGTTATAATGTTCTGTAGGATAGATGTATAAATTCATTTGTGACTTAGAATATTTCCAATTGAGTGTGAGTTTACTGAGCTTTAACCTCATTGTAAGTCCAGAAACATCTGTCCTATCTTCTCTTTTTGAAAGAATGTTCACTTCCTGACTTTCTGAATGTTTATTCATTCTTCGAAACTAAGATTTGGTGGCGATGCCTTTGAAAAGAACTCTGGCTCCTCACATTCTCCTACACATTTTCTACCTTCTAGAAGTTTTTAGTTATACTTGTCACACTGTATTGCAATTACTCCCTTGTCTGTCTCTTTCTAGACTATGAGCTACTTACATCGAGTCCTGCTTGTAAGCCCTTAAAAGTCTTCGGAGAATTTGATAGAATGGCATCTCAGCATGCCCTTTGGAAAACTTTCCTAGTTAGTGGGCTTTAGAAGCTGAGCAGTACAGATTGAAGACTTTAGCAGAAGCAGTGGGCTTATTAACCAAATGGCCTTTGCGAGAGACAAACTGATTTGGTCTGAGGGTAGAAGAGTTATAGGGACCACACGCAGATGTTCAGTGAAGATGGGGATAGAACAAGGACCTTCAGCTTTCTAGACATTCAGTTGTGAGGACTAAAAATGCTTACCTGGTTTTCTGTTAAAGTTCTTTTTGTTTTCAATTTGGATTTTGGTGGTGGGGGGAATGTGAGGAAGTTAGAAATATGAAGAGTTTTTTTTTTAAAAAATCTTGCTTTATGTTTCTGATACAGTGGATTTGAGGTCATTTTGCTGATAGGTTAATAAAGCTAAATAGTCTATGTTGAATAGATGTTAGTGATTCTGAATCATCAGTAGAGAGCCTTGCCAACCATTACTTTTGGCAAAGATTGCTTAAAATTGCCAACACAGTGTTTCTAATGTCTTACAATTAAAGAAGAAAACAGAATTTCTGTAGATTCAATCATATAAGAAATGAGGTCATCACAGAGCATAGGAAACAGTTCTTTCAAACTGATGAAAGTTGAACACACATAGCCATTGAAAATGGTATACTCATTTGATTCATCTTTTTTTTTCCTTTTTAAACAGGCTTGCTGAGTAAAAGGCTCTTTCATTTCCCCTCTCTCCAGCTTTCTGTGTTATCCACTTTTTGATAATCTCAGCTTCAAGGGACTCTGGCGATATGGCAATAAAAGGCAGAAACTCAATCCAAAAGCCTGCTTTAACTGCCTGTGTAACCATTTCCAATCTCCACTAGTGTTTAACTCCATTTGGAGCGTTGTCCATTTGGAACAATGACAAGGTTTGTGAAATAGATACTTGAGTGGAAGAGGCTGTAAAAGAAAGAACTAAAGTGGTAGAACGAGTTAAACCGGACTGTCAATTTCTTTGGTTTCACATTCTATTTAATCAGGGTCTGTAGAGCAAATGCTATCATGAATTGATCTCTCTCTACACTCTTTTACACACACACACACACACACACAACATTTCTGAAGAACTTGTCTAACCTATGACACATACTCCAAAAATGGCCTGTGCCTAATAGAAAGACAAAGTATGAAGCTGACCATTCAGTTATGTTTTTCTTTCCCTAAGCTTAGCACAGTGCCTGGGACATGGCAGGAGAATAATATATATTTTAAGCAAATGAATCTGTTCATGTTTCTGTCATTTCCAACATCAGATTCTGCCTTTGATCTGCATAAGTGATCTTGAAGCCCAGAATTTTGTAGATTTCTGGCTTCACTGGGTATAATGGTCATTAGGTAGCATTTAGACTTTTCTGGAAAATGGAGGCCAGCATTGCTTTTATTTTTTTATACTGATAATGATGCAATTCCTTTCAAAAACAGAGATTTTACAAGAGAATTTCAATAAGGTGTTATGTTGATTTGAGAATGTTGAATTATGGAAATGACACACCTTTGGTGACTTAATCAAGACAAGAGATGCAAAGAAGTGCGAAGGTGTTGTGATGAGGATCGGGAGCC
This sequence comes from Glis glis, assembly GCA_004027185.1. Taxonomy (NCBI): domain Eukaryota; kingdom Metazoa; phylum Chordata; class Mammalia; order Rodentia; family Gliridae; genus Glis; species Glis glis. Next base: position 48,398 of record PVJS01007720.1, on the reverse strand, counting down.
AGAAATTATTCAAGTAAGAAGAGGGGTGAAGAGGGAAGAGGAGGAGGGGAGCTGGAGTGTCAATGGAATGTCTGTTAATATGTTTTGAAGTAGAAATGAAATATCTTATACCTAATTATGAATAAGAGTCTTTTGATTAGAGACAATATGATTCTTTGTGAGCTGTATTAAGTACTGGGTTTAAGTTCATGATGGTTTCTTATCTTTGTTTTTTGAGGAATTTCCAAATTATTCATCTCTTAAGCTGCCACATTTTAATTCTTATGTTAATTCTCATTAACATATTTTTACTTATTTGGTGTTAATATATATTACTTTATATTTTCTCTAAGTGTTTATATTAAAACTATTGCATGTTTATTGAAAGGAAAACAAAACACAGGATATACAACTTACAGGAAGGAATTTTCTGACATTCCCACTCCATTTCTGAAACTTTGAACTTGATATATATCCTTCCATCATGTCACTATGCTCCTTGTTCACAGAAACTTCTGTAATACACACACACACACACACACTTACACACACTTACACACACACACACACACACACACACATGCACATTGAGGACTATTTAAATAAAAAACAAAACTCTGGTTGACAGAAACAGTTCCATAAATGTTCTATGAATGGCCCCTCTTCTGAGGATTTTCTTTTCAAACATTTATATAGGTTTAAAAATTAAATTTTTAAAACCACATAAAATTAAAAATATATAACAGCACATATTTTCTATACTGTATGAGTGCATATTGATATTTTATATTTCTTTTACATTAGAAAGATCAAGTCTTCTAGCCATCCCATCACACTCCTCTTCCTTATCAGAGGCAAGTATTTTTATGCACTTTTGTATGTAGTTTTAAACTATAATGTATATACTTTTCTGTTCAGAAATAAAATGTACACAAAGAGCAACAACTGTAGGTGTTTTAAAAATTTGATTTTCATAGCGGGGCACAGTGATACAGACCTGTAATCCTAGTAGCTAGGAGGCTGAGACAGGAAGATTGCAGATTGTAGATCAGTACATAGTAATTTAGAAAGACCTTATTTCAAAACAAAAAAAAAAAAAATAGGGCAGGGGGTGTAGCTCAGAGGTAGAATTCCCTGGGTTCAATCCATAGTAACACACACACACGAGCGCGCGCACACACACACACACACACACACACACACACAGTTTTTCATTTAACACCATGTTGTTAAGGGTAAAATGAGGATAGTATTTGCTCTTTTGAATATATTATAATATGTTATCCATTCTCATGTTAATGGACCATCCACCAGCAGCATTTCCCTATTTCAATACTGCAGTGAATGTCACTGCATCTGTCTCCTGGTACACGTGCAAGAGGTTTTACAGAGCCTCATTACTTAATGTGTACTGAACTACACATTGTGTATAGAACTACACACTGAGTACATGCAACAGCATCACATGAGAGCCTGTTAGAAGTGCAGGACCTCAGACCCCATCCCACATCTCCTCCATCAGAATCTGCATTTTAACAAGGTCCCCGGTGCACATAGTAACATTTGGAAAGCATTGCTGTGGAAGGTGTATCAGAGAGTGAAATCAGTAGGTCATGGGAAATGAACACTTACAACTTCATTGTTGATTGCCAGATATTTTTCCCAAGTGGTTATTGCCATATATCATCCTGCCAACAGTGTTATATGAGTTTGTGATTTGCTACCTTCTGGCCAACATTTAACAACACAAGAATTTTTGCATTTTGCCAGTTGGGTTGGTGTAAAATGGTACATCGCTGCGATTTTTTTTTTTTTTGCGGTACTGGGGGTTGAACGCAGGGGCGTTCTACCTCCGCGCTACGCCCCCGGCCCCATTTTTTATACTTTATTTTGAAACCGGGTCTCACGAAGTTGCGGAGGGCCTCCCTAAGGAGAGAGAGAGAGAGAGAGAGAGAGAGAGAGAGAGTTGAGGCTGGCCGTGAACCTGGATCCTCCAGTCTCCGCCTTCCAAAGTACTGGGATTACAAGCGTGTGCCACCACGCCCGGCTTACATCACTGCAATTTTAATTGGCATTTTCTGATTACAAAAAAAATCACTTAGCAATTATCTTTAGTTTCTCCTGTCTTATCACCTTTCCCCTTGTCTACAACAAATATAAACACGCTTCAATTTTTCTGACATAAATAAACTCACCCTCCAACAAATGAACCACTTCACTTGATTCTCCCAGTTTGGATCCTAGTTTTCTGGTCTCTTTACAGCAAAATTCTTTGAAAAAGTTGTCTATACCTACTGCTTTAAGTTCTTCTGTGGACTTTGCTTCTACTTGAAAAAAAACTCCTCTTTCAAGAGTACACATTAATTCCACATTCCCAAATGCAATGATTAATTTCCAGACCTTGATTTTCTTGATATTTTAATAATATTTGACCTGATGATCACTTTCATCTTCCTGAAATATGCCTGTACTTAGCTCCCATGACATCAGTAGCTCTTGGTTCTTCTCCTACTTCATTGACTAATTTTTCTTGGATGTTTTGCTGGTTCCTCCTCCGTTTCCTGACACTTGGAATATCAGAGATTCTAATCTTTAGCTCTCACTTCTCTCTATACCTATTCCTTACGTGACCAGATTGAGTTTCCTGGTTTAGATAGCACCTGTATGTTCATTTTTCCTATCATTTGATTCTTTCCCTTGAATTCTAAATTTTGATATCCAATGACCTACTTAAACTCTACATTGGTATTATCTATAGTTCTCTTATATGTACAATGTCCCAGTTAAGATCCTGATGTTCCCAACACAGAACCCAAATCTTACCTGCTGTTCCATTTCAGCAAATAATCAGTTCCTCCTTTCCTTCTTCCTTTTTAAAATATGAGATAAGAATATTTTTTTAATGTTAAAGAGGTGAAACAAGTACTCAGATAAGTTAAAAGAGAGGGATTGAAAATTTAGAATTAAACAGGGCATGGTGGTGCATGCCTGCAATCCCAATACTTGGGAGGCTGAGACAGGAGGACCGCAGATTTGAGGCCAGCCACAAAAAATTAGCGGGGCTCTCAGCAACCTAGCAAGACCCTGTTTCAAAACAAAACAAAAATAAATAAAAAGGTCTGGGTAGGTATCTTGGAGGTAGAATGCCTCTGGGTTCAATCCTCAGTAAAACACACACACACACACACACACACACACACACACACACACACACGATTAATTTCATAGAAGGTGAAATGGATGATTTTGAGTGTAAATGCATAGCAAAGTCCTAAGAAACACAAGAATTCTGGAGAAGAGGGAAGTGCAGGGTGGTTTTGGATTTAGCGAAGTTTCTACATATTTTGGAACTGGTGACTTATTTTATCTGAAAAGTAGGTGAAAGATGACAAGCTGAAAGTGAGGAGGGAGGGAACATGGATAGAGGATTTGAGGATAATAGAAATTCATTATAACTCTTGCAGAAAATGGGAGAAAGACCTGACTAGGACTCCTTAGAATAATTGAGACATGTTAAAAGTCCAGATGAGACTGGAGATCATGGATTTTTGTTGGCACCAATCTGTGCATATAAGTTACATTTTTTTTTTTTTTTTGCGGTACCGGGGATTGAACGCAGGGGCGTTCTACCTCTGCGCTACACCCCCGGCCCTATTTTTTATACTTTATTTTGAAACCGGGTCTCATGAAGTTGCGGAGGGCCTCACTAAGTAGAGAGAGAGAGAGAGAGAGACAGGGAGAGAGAGAGCGAGAGAGCTGAGGCCGGCCGTGAACCCGGATCCTCCGGTCTCTGCCTCCCAAAGTACTGGGATTACAAGCGTGCGCCACCATGCCCGGCTTATAAATTACATTTTATAGTATCATTATCCTTGATTTTGATTTAAAGAAGCAAACAGTTGGATTCATTAAGGTTTTGATTTTGCCATGTGTGCTCAATGAAATGGAAATATAGCAAACATATAAAGGACGTTGTCAAGAGAGTAGAGGGGGAAGGACATGGTGGTGCACACCTGTAATCTCAGTACTTGTGAGGCTTAGATAGGAGGATTGCAGGTTCAAAGCCAGCCTCAGCAATTTAGCAAGACTCTTAGCAACTTAGTGAGACCCTGTTTCAAAATAAAAAAATAAAATAGGGCTCTAGGTGTAGCTCAGAGGTAGAAGCTCCTGGGTTCAATCCCCCTCCCCCAAAGAGAGAGTAGAGGGAGTTTTTCCCCATTGAAATTGAATCTAGATGTGACCAAAGTTAATGCTGGGAAGCTCACATCAGGAGAATACAGAGTGGTCAGTGACTGGTAACCTTGATGTGGTCAAGAAGACTGAGAGTAGCTGAATGAAGGGGAAGGGGAAAATCACATGTACTTGTCAAGAAACAGGGTGTATGGATTTGAAATTTTACAAACATATCATTCTGACTCTGTCCAGGGAACTACACGATTCAATTAGGTATATCTTAAGGTCATTGAGATTGAGAGATGCAGGATGTATTTTATTTTTTTCATGGACATTGAGGGAGGATACAATTTAAATGCCAAAATTTTTAAAGAAATGGAAGAGGTAATGTGATCAAGAGATGACACCAGCAGGAGGCACATGTTACATATATAATTTTCACAAGCAGAAAATTTCATGCTAAAGGAAAAGTAAACAAGCAGCTGTCCTTTAACGACACCATCACTGATACACCTCCCAACTCTGGGAGGTGGAGTGTTCAATACTGAGTAACTTTTGCAAGAGATGGGAATAGGGGAAGAGATGTCCTCAAGGCAAAGATTGCTTTTAGTTAAGGCAAGAAGGTAAAATGTACCTCTGATGAATGAGTTAAGGATTTAGGTAATTCTCCTAACCATGTTAGAATTTCCTAATCCCAGTGGAAGAATTTGGAATCAGATGGGAAGTTGAGTTAAGGAAAATGAAATCACAGAGCAAAGATGGAAGAACTGGCTTGCATCTTGATTTTAGCTAGCTACAAGATTGCTAAGAAAATTTGTTCCAGTAACATTCTGATGGCTAGTAGGGGAGATGGGGTGTACTAATGACATCAGGATTAAGTTTGGGCTCATGGACAATTTTGAGGAAGCCCTAAACTCAGATGAATATGTAGATTCCTATTTTTCTGGAAGGAGTCAGCCATAATCTGTGTTATGTGAGCTCCAAGCAAAGGTCTAGGCATATAGGAACAGACTTTGTGTGTGCTAATGCTAACATATAAAGGCCCTGGTCTTTAGAAGCTTATGCAAATATTTAATTTGTTCTCATATCTCATCCTGTGATATATGAACTCACATTCTATAAATCCATATAAACAATTAATCACAAATATACATCAATGACTTAGGGAAGTTTATATTACATGAGAAAGTCTAAAATCTAAGACATAAAAATGTGATAGAACTATGGAAGAAATCTTCATTAAACTCATATCAAAAATACTGAAAATGGCCGGGCGTGGTGGCGCACGCTTGTAATCTCAGTACTTTGGGAGGCGGAGACCGGAGGATCCCGGTTTGTGGCCAACCTCGGCGTGCATGCGCGCGCACGCAGTCTATCTCTCTCTCTCTCTCTCTCTCTCTCTCTCTCTCTACCTAGTGAAGCCCTCCGCAACTTCGTGAGACCCGGTTTCAAAAATAAAGCATAAAAAAATAGGGCCGGGGGTGTAGCGCGGAGGTAGAACGCCCCTGCGTTCAATCCCTGGTACAGCAAAAAAAAAAAAAAACCCGAATACTGAAAATGTTAATTGTTAATATTGTTGTTTTGTAATATGATGTTTCTCTTCTTCCTACTCTTCTATTTGTTTCTGAAGTTTAAATAATGAGCATATTTTCTTGAATGATAAATAATATGTACATATATTTATATAAAGCATTTAAGAAGTAAAGCTTATGTTTCTTTAAACATCTACATATTATTCTGAATAAGATACCAAGAAAGTAATAAAATCAAGATCTTATTCTTTTTGTAGAGAAAAAAGGGTAGAGGAGGAAATTTTGGAGTTTACTGTCTTAACCAATACAAACTTGAGAAACTGGCTTCCCTTCCTTCTTTGTAATTATAAATTTGGTGTAGGAAATAATAGATATGAAAAAGAAAGAAAAGTCAGGATTTATGAAAGAAGGATTTTATAATTTGAAATTGGTCAGTTGAAATAATGGTAAAAACAATAATTGCTAACAAAAATTGAGTAAAAGTTAACACTAATTGAACCTTACTATGTTCCAGATAATATTTCCAGTGCTTTACATCAGTTATTTCATTTATTGATGAATGATGATAATGAAATGAGAGAATTAAGATAATAAAGATCATGTTCTAAGAGATCAGCAGGGAGGCTTTCACAAAAATTCACCATTATTTCAAGCTAATTATGTCTAAAACTCACCATCTTCCCTCTCAGACATGCTTTCTTCTATATTCATTCTCCTTCTGTAGTGACTTTAATCTTTTCTCTTTTCATTACCCACAACTTGGAGTTATTTTTGACCTCTCTCTTTTGTTCCTCTTACTTTCTAATTCATTTAATCAGTCTATTAGTTTCACCTTTGCAAGATTCACCTTTGCAAATTACAATTGAAATTTAAAAGGCAACGCAGGTACTGTTTTTAGAGCCTCATATCTGAGAAAGGAAGGAGAAAAAAAGAACAATGTAATTTTTGCCACTGGCTAGTCATTACACTAAGAACTTTACCTAATTACCTACTCTTAATTATCCCACATAAGGGAGATGATAGTTTTATTTAGCTTGTATTTTTAAAATGGATAAATCTGTGCTCATATACATTACCTAAGTTGTCTAGTGTCACAGAGCTTCTAAGTGATAGAATCAGGAGTCACTACAGCATATATGTAATTCTTACTAAATAACATAGACACCAATATTCTAAATAGTCAAGTATTAACTATATAGTGATAAAATTAGGTTCAATGATAGGTTTTAAGTAATAATTCAATAATGTCACACATCTATTTCTGAACCAAAATTATAAATTATTTTGATAATGATTGATCTGTGTTAGATTATAGTTGTCAGATAAAATAGAAAACACTAGTTAAGTTTAAATTTTATTTAAACAATGGTTAATTTTTTTAGAACAAGTATTCAATATTTGGGATATAATTGCACTAGATCTTATTAGTTATAAGTTCCAAATATATATGCTGATGCTAAAATTATGTGTTATTTAACTGAAATAAATATATAATTAGATATTCTTTATTTTTATTTGCTAAATTTGGTATTTCCATGCTAGGAACAAATACGCAGTCTTATAGATATGGCTTCAAGTAGGGAAAGAATATAGTAATTATCATTGACTCATTGTCATTATCATATGCTCTACCTATGGAGTGCTATTCTAAGTATTTTATTTAATTTTTACCACAATCCTATGACGTGTTACCACTAATAACTCTATTCAATGAAGTAGGTAAGGCAAAATTATAATCATTTTAAGTCAAAAGTAAAACAAATGATTTCGTAATTGTTTCACTTTTAATTAGATGAAATTTAAATCATACGTGGATATTAAGGAGCCAGAGATTTAGTATCTACACCTGAGATAGATCTAATGAAAGTGCACATTTGAAATATTATTCATATGTTTCTAAAAGTATTGATAATATATAAAACAAAATTCAAATCAGGCAGAAAATTAAAAAAGAAATAGTGGACTCAAATGGCACTTTTGACTAAATGAACTTATAGATGTGTACAGAACTTTCCATCCAATGGAAACAGAGTGTGCTCTTTTCCATATACATGGAACATTCTCCATGATAGACCAGATGTTAGGCCACAAAAACAACACTTAAAAAATGTAACAAGATTTAACAGTATCTACTATTTCAGAACACAATGGTATAAAACTAAAAATCAATAACAGGAGGAAACTTGGAAAATTCACCAGTATTTAGAAATAAGATGCTCCTGAAGTACCAATGGGTTAAAGAAGAAATCAAAGGGAAATTAAGAACATCTTCAGACAAGCAACAATGAAATAGAATATACCAAAAACTATAGCATGTAGCAAAAGTAGTTCTAAGAGGGAAGTTTATACCAATAAATACCTACATTTAAAAAATAAAATATTGACAATAAATATTCTAACATTGTGCCTTAAGGAACTAGAAAAAGAAGAAATAAGCCCCAAATTAATAGAATGAAGAAAATAATAAATTCCACAGCATAAATAAATCAAATAGAATACAGAAAAAATAAAAAAGAAAGAAACAACACTAAGAGTAGATTTTTTTGAAAAAGTAAATAAAATAGACAAACCCATCACTAGTAAAGTGAAGAAAAAGAAAGATAACTCAAATTAATAAATGCAATAAAAATGAAAGTGAAGAAATTATAATAGATGCCTCAAAAGTGAAAAGAATCAGAGAGGACTCATGAATAATTACATGCCAAAAAATCAGATAAATGAGAGGAAATGGATAAATTTTGAGAAAAAAATAACCTACTAAGATTGAGTCAGAAAGAAATAAAATGCCTGAGCAAACATAAATATAATATATTAATGAATCAAAAAAGAAAAACCTAGGGCTAGATGACCTGATGACTGAATTCTACCAAATAATCAAAGAAAAATAACAATACTTTAAAAACTCTTCCAAAAAATAGAACTGGAGAGATGTATTAGCTTTTTAATTACTGTGACCAAAATACTGGACAAGTATGACTTAGAGGAAGAAAAGTGTATTGAGGCTAGATTTTTAGATATCAGTCTACGATGGGCTAGCCGCAAGGCAGAATGTGCTCGGTGGCAGGGCGTGGCTACTCTCCACTCATGGTGGCCAGGAAGCAGAGAGAAGGAGGGGAGGCAGACATAGACAGATACAGTTCCCAAGACCACACCCTAGTAACCCACCTCCTCCAGCCATGCCCGGTCTTTGAATCTGGATGCACTGTCTAACACATGAGTTTCTCTGGGGACATGTTATATCCAAACTATAATGAGAGAATACTTCTAAACACATTTAAACTTAGGAGTTGTAATTTATGATCTGGATGAGATGTCTTCCTGTACTTTTTAAAGTATCTTCTTCTCCTTTGGCTTTATTAAATCTATAAACCTTAATATTGAAAGTCTTAATGATGTTTTATAAGATTCAGTAATATTTGAGAACTGTTAGACGATAAATATGAATATCTGTGTCTGATTCTGCCATAGTTTGGATCTTGAATGTTCCCCAAAGGCCTATGTTGAAGGCTGGTCCCCATCTCATAGTAGTATTGGGAGGTGTAGCTTAGTGGAAGGAAATTAGGCCATTGTGTGTGTGCCCTTGAAGGGAATATTGAGACCCTGGCCCCTTCCTCCTCTCTCTTTCCCTTCCTGGATGCCATGAACTGAGCAGATTCCTCTGCCATGTATTCCTGCCACAGGCCCAAAAGCAATGAGCCAACTTACCAAAATAAACCTTTCCTCCCTATAAAGTGTTTATCTCAGGTGTTTTGTCACAGCAAAGGAAAGCTGACTAACAGGTTCTCAACACAAATATTTTCCTTTTAATTGTATCTTACAGAACTCATTTACTTTCCACTTTATTTTAATTTTTGGCTTTGGTTTCTACTGCTTTTCTAAAATAATTTATTAATTGTGATATCCTCATACTGAAGTTATTTCAATTTCTGTGAAGCAATAAAGCTATGTTTGTTGAACATTTTTAGGGTGAAATTCTCCTATGCCATTGAAATTTAACTTATGTTGCTAAGAATTACTTGCAAAAACACTGCTTCTCTTTAATATAAGTTATTTGTATAGTTAATACATACCCTTCATTTTGTCCCAGAGATTGTTTTTTTATTTTAGCTGGCATGTATGAATCTTCAATTTTTTTTTGTGCAGATAAATGGGATAGAAGGTTTAAAAGAACTTGGCATTGTAAGCAATTTAAAGAGATGTGTTTATTTGCATATTAAATAAGGTTGAATAGGAAGTTTGCTTTTTGTCAGGACAGTTGAGTTTCAAGGCCTCTTTCAGAAGGGCACTCTGCAAGTCCTTTCTTACAGCCAGGACTCTTGTGATAGATTACATGCAAGCTATTGAGTGTTTTAGTACATCTAGAAATAAAAACATTGCCTAAGAATTTCATAACTTGACACTCTACTTGACAAGATATTCTGCCATAAGTTGTATGCCTAAGGTCTCACCCAGCATGCACCTCATTCCAAGCCAACCTATTTTTCTAGTTTATCTAAGTTTTGAAACTGAGTATCATTTTCCTCTCTGCTTTACTACCTTAGTATTCAGGAACCTTTCACGGTAGTAATTAGAGCTTCCTGCTAGGGAAAATTGCAGGATTCCTTCTCTTTCCAGTGATAGCACCTACTAAACCTGGACTCTTTGACAGAATGCTTTCTTCATGTACGAGAGGAAGGTGGGATTTTTTTCTTCTAATACTCTGCGGTGAGGGCAGTCTGCTACTCTGTGTTTATCACATTCAAATTTCTAACTAGAAATCAAACTGGTAGGGGTGAAATTTCTCCTTAACTCTAGATCTCCCGCTGGAACTGACATAAAACAGACTAACAATGGAAAAGCTTAATGCACATTTTATTTGGTAATTTTAACATGCACATGGAAACCTTTGTTTTAAAAAAAATAAAGACCCACATAAGCAGTGAGACCTGAGCACTTACATACCAGGACAAAGAATAGTTAAGTTTTGAAAACATGGCAAGACTAAGGGGTTTGGGCTGGGTAAGTTAATTGTGTAAAAGTGACTTGGGAGATAGGAGTTAGTTTACTAAAATTTGTTTATTCAGATTTCTCTTGTCCTTCACGTCTCATCCTTACTGATAGGAATATCTCTTGGTACAGAAACTTAGCAAGCCCCTTAGCAACTTGGAAAGACTGACTGCTTCAAAACAACCAAAAAAAAAAAAAAAAATAAGAAGGGCTGGCAGTATAGCGCAGAGGTAGATTGCCTAAGGGAAGGTACCTTGCATATGGGAGTTTTATTTCTTGTTTTCACAAAGAGAAAGGAAGGTCAGAGTTCCCTTCTTGCAGTTGCTATTTTACAGGTGTATTTAATTCAAAATAACCAATATGCCAGCATGGCATATTTTGAGGTGGCATATTTGACTCCATATAATAGAGAAAAATAAACTTGGAAACTTGGTTTGATTATGTGAAAAGAATCATAAAACTGACATTTGGGAAACATCATTTCATGAGAAATCAAAGGGCTGTGGTTAGATATGAACTTGGTGCCTACCACAATTAACTAGGCATAATACTAGTTCTGGTCATCTTAGATTGCAAGAATGCTCACAATTTCAAATTAGAAATATTTAGAATGGCCGGGCGTGGTGGCACACACCTATAATCCCAGTACTCGGGAGGGTGAGACAGGAGAATCGCAGGTTTGTGGCCAGCCTCAGTAATTTAGTGAGGCCCTCTGCAATTCAGTGAGACCCTGTTTCAAAAAAAAAAAAAGACAGAGAAATATTTAGAATGTAGGATAAAAAGGTAGGTAAAATAATAATCTGTTAAGGACATTATTATAACATGTAATGAGTGGGAGAAATCTCGCATAGGAGTTAAGATCTTGGGTTCTGGGGTTAAGCCTTTGTTTCTTATCAGCCTTTGGCAAATTGCTTAAAATATCTAAGCCTCAGTTCTCTTCTCTCTAAAATGAGAAATATTAACACATAACTCATAGATGTAATGTAAGAAGGGTGCCCTCAGTAGAAATAGTATAAATATTTCTGAAAGATAGAAAGCACTAGAGATAGAATGGAGAAGAGAAAACAGAAGGTCTCTGCAAACAAATGAAATGTGTGATGAACTGTTTTACATGAGTAAAAGTAAGAACATGTTTAGAGAATCATTAAACCTAGAGTGAAAAGATAAAGGCCTGGAGGTGAAGCTGGTACTGAGGCAAGCGGGTGAAAGAGGAGCTGCTGGGTGACCTGGGCCAGCCGGGGTGTACCCTCCTTCCACTCTGGCCCTTCACTCGGACCTGCAGGAACATCTGGGATGACCAGAGTTCAAACCCAGCACTGCACTGGAAAGTAAGGCGTTACTTGGCTAGGGAGAACTTCTACAATAAGTTTGAGGAATAATGAGAAGAGCAGAACACAGTGAGTGAAAGATAAAAAGGGGCAGGGAGGAGGAATAGAAGGGAAAAGGAGGAAAGTATCTGTGGTTAGAGAAGAGCGAACACAACTCCTCCATTCTCCCCACATGCTGACCAGGAGTCTGCCTACCTTTTCATATTCAGATATACAATAGATAACTGTCTAAACATGATAAGTCATGCAAGAGAATTATACTGACATTATTTGGAAATATAGACTAGAAAAATATATATGTGGGTGTCCATAGATTTCACATTTGGAGCATTCTCACTTTTTAATACTTCATGTTCACCCCAATATATGCCAGAACTAAATCCTTCAGCCATCCTTGCAGCCAGGATGTGACCTGGATTCAGAAGAAAGAAAGGCATGGAAACCTTCTGCTTAGCAGAGAACAAGGGAGAGTTGATCAAGAGCTTTTAGAGGCATCGGAGGCAGAAGTGGTGCCAGTGACAAAAAAAAAAAAAAAAAAAAAAAAAAAGGAATTAACCTGCAACTAGGCCAGCAGAAGGGAATTGTTCCTACCTGTATCTCTCAGCAGATACTCAAGCCTCCCAGAAATAGTGTGCACTAATTTGAATTTTTAAAAGTTGATTTTCTGATAATAGCAAAAAATTATATTCTGTTGTTGCATTAATGAACCCCACATAGTACAGTCACAGACCTCAAAGCAACTAGGAACCTGCATTTGGTTGTGTTCCATGGCATGGGATAGGACATCTGTCACATGAAGTGGCAAAACTGCAGTTACTGAAACCACAGATCCATGGGCAGGAAGGGTATGAGAAGTGCCAGGAATGGGGGGTGTGCTATGTCTTACTGCGTTGGAGATACATCAGGAAGTTAAAACTTCAAGACCTCAAGCATATGTTTAAAAAAGCAGGGAGTTTCTGTAACCCTTCCGTAATATCTCCTGTCTCTTGTAAAGAATGATGCATATATCAAAGTCAGATAATTGGTTTGAAAAGAGCACACATTTGATGATTAGAAAGCACATTTGGGAAAATCCTAATGAATAACAATAAAAGAAGTCCTGAGCCCATCCAAACCTGCCCTACAAGCCGAAAGAGCCCCTCTTTCCCTCTCTGATGAAACTGTTCTCTACTTTGCTGAAAATCCTGTGACGGCCTAGCAGGAGAAAGCAACTTTGCAAGGAGAAGCAATTTCTCCTAATGTGCTATACAACCACACTTCATTGCTTCCAGATTCTAGCATGCCCCAAGGAATCAATTACAGAGCCTGGGAAATGGCTGATGTGACAGCAGAAAGGCAGGATTTTGTTAAGATTTTTTTCAATCTTTACTATATAAAAATCTTGAAAATATATGTAGGGATGTTTTGTAGGATGTTCATCCTCCCTAGACCAGGTAAGGAGGAGCGTAGCTTTTAACTGGGCATCCTCGCCAGAGATTCTGCACTCCATTTAGTTGCTCAGGCAGCTGAGAGTGCATTTGCTTGCTCAGTCTGTAGGTGCATCCTACACCTCATGCAAGCCGATATCAAATGATGCTGAGGTACCATTTATTCCTGGATGTCATATAAAGGAAGGTTTTTGACAGTGGAGAGATAGAGGAGAAGTGGAATGCACTAATCATGTGTTCACCCACTCACCAATTCCTTCTCCATGCCCCTAACAGCTAGCTTCAAGCTGAGCCGCAGGTGGTCTCCCTTGGAAGTATTCCCAAAGTATCCCATGGAATGAGACAGGAGTGTTTCCTGTGAAGGGTCCCAGAATGCTGAGGAAGATGGCTGTCTCCAACTCTGCTTGTTAATTAATATAGAAACATCAACCAGGAAGCTGGGTGTGGTGGCACATGCCTATAATCCCAGTAACTGGGATGTTTTTTGAAGTTCAAGAATTATACTTTCCCAAACTCTGGGGCCACAAAGTTTAGTGTGAGCTCTGAGTCCGCCATTCACTCATGATACCCTTAGGCAGGTTATTTAACCATTCAATGCCCCTGTTTATATCTACCTCATGAGTGTCTAGAGTCTTAGGTGAGAGATTAATGAACAGTACATCTACTATTTTACTTTATTAATGAATATATTAATTCTTAACATGAGTTCATGAATACATTAGTGTGTAATTTTAGGATATAGCAAAATGTTTATAATATTTGGGTTCTGTGGTTAGTAGTTAGCAATATTGAATATATTCCCCACCCTCCCTCATCCTACATAACATGCAATTGGGGACAAAACTTTATTGTTTGTAGAGTGTTGATGTAAAATGATAAGGAATGCAGATTAATTTATTTATACATATTCTTGATAAAAATATTTATAAAACTTATTCATTAAATGATTATAGTCATGGAACTGAATATTTCACAATTTTAATTGTTTTGGCCCTGCATGTGTTAGCTGATCTAAATTGTAAAACAAAAGAAAAAATTACTGAATTATGTAGCATCAAATATTCTCAAATGGGCACTGCATAAACATGAATGCTATGAACTGTCTTGAATTTATTTAATATCTTCAAAACAAAAGGGGCATGAATAATTAAACAAAAATATGATGTTTATAATTACATACAAAAAGCATAATGACAATTTTCTCCTCTAAATGACTCAAACATAAAAATACATTTTTTCTTAAGAGTTAAAGACAAAAATTACCTATATACTTGTAATAACATCATATTGGGGGCAAAAAAATAAAAGTTATCTGAACATGATCTGAATTACCATTTCTTATCTATTTTGATAACATTTTGAAGTAAAAGTAAGTTAAAAAAAATCCTGCTCTGCACCAGATTTAATCAGCAGCATTATATTAATCTTTTATTCTCTGCTTTCTCAGCTGTAAAATTGGAATGTTAACAGTGACAAATACTATGAGAGTGTGCTAATGATGTGTAAACCACCTTGCAAATATCGAGCAATAAAATATTATAAAAATGAGATTGTCAGCTTTTATTATTTGAGAAGCACCAATTGTCCCCATCCCATCCTCAGGAGTTAAGAAAATAGATACATTAACAAATAAGTGCTTTTCTAATTGTGAGAGCAAGTTCCTCTTGAAGAAAGATTTATTAGAAATGTTCTAACAAATGATGAGCTCACTTTACATATATTACCAAAAACTTTCTGGCTACCATACCCAATGTTAAAGTAGTATTTTCTAAGAATAAGCATAGTTCTTATATTTTTCTCTAAGTGTGAGATTGCTTATTTCACACAAAAGAAATGTTCTTTTAATTTTATTCTTTGAAGTCATATGATATACTCTTCAGAAATACATTATTTGGTGGAATGTACAAAGTCAGGAATATTTTATTTTTCACCACTTATTCTGAATGTGTCTGATGAGATCCTTCTGTTTCTTATAAGCTGGGAAATAGCACAACAGGGCGTGCTTGCTGTGAGATGATGACAAGCGAGTCACCACCAGCCTATGTGATGGCTGTAGTTCCTCCTAAGAGCTGTACAGTGAGAAAGATGGATACACGGTCACACAGAGAAAGCTGCTGGATCCCAGAGATCAAAATGCAATCTACCATGTGACTTGCATACCTACACTACAGTATCTGCTAATTTGTCTTTTATCCCAGACCTCAGAATTTTTTAATTCCTCAGTACAGGGAATTCAGAGGAGAGAGTGAGCAAGAAAGTAGTTTTGTGGTTTTTGTGTTGTCTGATCATTGTAGTAATTTATATTAACCGTTTCATCTTCTAAAACATGTTGCCTGCAATTTATTTGGATAGCAAGAGTTGTCTGAAAATGAATGGGATGGTAGGTGTGACATGGTGATGTAAATTACCTGATAATGTATAATTCAACAATATGAAGACTATCCAGAGCAGCACTGCCTTACATATATTTTAAACAACCAGTTGTCCTTTTTAATAATCCCAGTGATATCACTGCCTTTTTTATTAGTTATACTAAACTGAAAACTTGGACCTGTAAAAGAAAAAAAATGATATCACACACATACACACACACACACACACACACACACACACACGCACACATATATATATATAATTTAAAACAAAAACAATATATCTACACACTTGTGACTAATGAATCCTTTAAGACCTCGCACAGGCAGATAGATCAACATGATAAAGTGGGACAGCACAGCTGCTAAGTTCATATTTTTCCCATAAATGATGGGCAACCAGAGAAATACCCAATTAACCTATGTTATTCTCAAATTCTGCTAATCACCCCCCTCCAGTCACCCCCTTTAAAAAATATTGCTACATGAAGAATCCTTTACATGCTCTGGGTTTAGCATTGCTAACCCAGTGGGTAAGCTTGTAGCCAAAATGAAAAAGGGTAAGAAAAATTATCTGTACATTAGATCCTGAAGGGATCCAAGTTTAATCCCAGACCCCTAATAAAATTCGTAATGGAAAAACCGAGCTATATTATAAATTTCTTGTAGAATTCATCACCCAAATATGATTTTTTCTATTGCTTCATTCCTGTGCTGATTGTCTTGGTTCAGAGAGAAATTGTGTCTAATGTAATAGATTTCCAGCACAGTAATATGAACTGATGCTCTTGTGATGTCTGTTATCTTTGATTTTAGATTTATGCATTAGCTCCAATTTTTTAAAGTATTTTTCTTTCCCTCTTAGGAGACATATGATCATTGCTAAACCATCATAGACATCTAGAGACACCAATGATCTCCCATAATGAACACCAAGGGGCCTCAGATGCCAGATGAAACACTTCTTCTTTCTGTGAAGAAGTTATTGCTACAGGCTAGAGCCAAATCTTTAGTTTCCCAGCCTAGATCTCTGCTACTGAGATAAAGTCGAAGGCATAATGAGTCTGCTTCTAATAACCAAAGGGGCGCTGAGTCTGTTTCTAATAAACAGAGTTCTAGAATAAAGCAAGAGCCAAATAAGATGCCAACTGAAATTATAGTTATAACGCAACCCCCTTCTAAGAGAAGATGGATTAGATCATTTACAAGCAAGCTTTGGACACATTAAAGTTTTAAAACGGTCCAAATTCTACCACAGAGATTTGAACTCTTCAAATAATCATGATTGATTTGCAACCTGGCAGCTTTGAACGCAAAGGTGTACTACCTTTCAGGTGCAAGTTGCACATTAAAATTGTGGTTTGAGAAATAGAGGAGTGTTTATAGTAAGCAGGTGGCTTCCGTTCAAAAGAGAATTGCTGGGGAATCTTTTATGACCATGCCGATGCTGTGACATATTAAGTGGAGCTTGTCACTTTTCCATCTGGTCTAGACAACTGCTGGAGGCGGAGACCATTTAGAAAGTGGCACATACCATGCAGCTGCTCCTCCACGTCTCATAAATAAAGAACCAAATCACGGCTCCATTCTGCTTTATTAAATCCAATTTATGGGGATTGGGTCATTGTTCTCTTAGGCAATTGTCCACAGAGTACGGTTCCTTAAATGAACTTGTTATTGGATTTGATGCTTTAAAGATCTAAAGTGTTAATAGAAAAATTGTGAAGTGCATATCTAGTTTATAATTGCTTGATTATACTTTATCTGTGCTTGATAAAAAGCTTTTCCTCAAGAAGTGAGCCAATTTGTCTCAGAAGAACTCTGCCGACTTGCTTTAATCTCCCCCTGGATGCACTCATTCTAGAGTTTTTATCTCTAAAAGAAGTGGTTTTGGTAGAATGCTCTGTTCTCTGGATATATCAGTCAACTCATTTACTTATTGCTGTATTACTTTTGTGATTCAGAGATAAAAGAACATTAAAAGCAAGGTACTATTTATTAGCTTTAGTCTGTTTTTCCCAATAGGATATTTGATACTTCGTTGGATGAGATAGTAGTGGAAAAACAAAAGAACATATCCCTTGCCACAGATAACAAACTATTTTATTTAACTTATAATAGTTTGTAAATCCCAAATGTGTTTTTCTCAGAATCAAATGTCTTGTTATAATAAGTTTGGCTGTTGCAAGTTTGCCTCTCCTGCTTTGGGTCTGGATTTTGTTCAATTCATTGTACAGATTAAATGACATTTAGTCCATGGGATTTGTCTGTGAATACCTTAATGTTAAGAAATTTTGATGTTCCTTGGCAGAACATTTTCATCTGTCATGATATCACTGGCTGATAAATCACATAAAACCACCAAGTCTAATCATGTCAGTGGATTTCCAATGTGTTTGGTAGCAAAAGGATCCCAGGCCCTGTGTACTTTCAGATCTCACAGTGTGCAGCAGGCAAAGAGGTCAACAGAAAAAAACTGAGGGATTCTGGATGCATGCTGGCCTCTAGCTTGCTCATAAATTAAATAGTGTAAGTTATTTTGAGTAGCCTTTGAAGGCCAACCAAGAGTCTTTTTTCCCCTTGTCCCCATCATATATAACTATCAGGATACAAAATGTATTTAGGAGAGACACACTTTGGTGGAGTAGACAAATGTCTGATTCTTTCCAGAATTATGTCTATACTCTTTATTATCAAACTAATTAAAATAGTATATTTAATTCAAGAAAGCAGAATACAATATTGAGACAATTATAGCTTGCTGAATTCTCAATACTATGAATTAAGCAATGTGTTTGAGATATCAGATTTGAAAATTGAAAGATCTTTGGAACTTCGGGTGAACACAGGCAGACAGAACTACAAAAGTCTGCAATTAAATCATTTAGTACAAGTACTGTACTTATATTTCTAAAAGTACACTAATTTTTGAACAATTACTAAAAATATTGTATTTACTTCCTTCCATTTTTGAATTCACTTAAGTGATACTGACTTTTTTTAACTATTTTTCTCCATACTTTTGTTTTGAAATGAATATTGAGGAAGTTTGGAAAATAATGATATTTTAATACATTTTCAAGTTTAAGTTTATCATCATGAAATGTTAAAGACTAGAATTAAACAGTTGTCTACATACAAAATATGAATCATGAAATTTGGCTATCTGGATATAAATTTTGATATTTAAAAATAAAACGATGGGTTTGTGGGTAGAGATGGAGATGCATTCTATTGTGAGATTCTTTTATTTGCTTTACAGAATGGAGAATAATTGGTAGGCAGTGCCTAGTAATTTTCAGGAGGACATGACAGAAGATTTAGCCTCACAGTATGTGAGAAAGCATTACATTTTAACAAAAGGAAATGAATGTGATATATTAGGTAATACCAGTACACCGAGACAAAAGTCATGGTGATGATACACCAGCAGAAGGATACAATCATTTTTAAAAAGAGTCTGACACAAAAGGAGCATGGGGTGGCAGGTACAAATGCATGTAGAACCCTGATGGACAAGTTATGATTGAGGACTATGAAGAGAGAGACCAAAGTGGTACTTTTGTGAGATTGCCTAGCTAGATGGAGGAGAAGCTTAATGCTTTCCAGCATAATTCAAAAGATGAAGAAAATATTGTGCTTATTGTTAACCTCAGGTATTCAGACATCTCCTGCAAATCGTATTCTGCCAATATGAGCACATGAGGGATGTTTGCGCTGACTTGACAATTTCATTCCTTGGTTTATGGAAGCAGTGAGGGGGCACTTCTCTTCCATATGCAAATTTTAGCTAGTAAAAGGAGCTTCTTTTTAAAGTATAAATGAAATACTTGTGGGGCCCTTAGAGTTTGCGTAAGTGAGGAAGGCTATATTTACTCATGACAGAGACCAGAAAGTCATTTTCTGAAGATGAGTCTCACAGCCAGACAGCTAAAAAGACATGAGAAGCTATTCAAAAGCCTAACATTGACACTACAAAGATAATTCCAGGGGGAGAAAAAAGAGGGTCATGTGTGTTAGTCAGCTTTTCATCACTGACAAAATAGATGAGATAATCAACTTATAAGGAGGAATCATTTATTTTGGCTCATGATCTCAGAGATTTCAGTCCATGGTTGCTTCGTTCCATGGCCTTTTGGGTGATGGTAAACAGTTCATCATGGCGGGGAATTACCTGCTCATCTCCTGGCAGCCCGAAGTGAAAATTAGGAAAAGGAGGGGCCCGAGTCCCAATATCACCTTCAAGGTCATGCTCCCATATGACTGCAAGACTTACAATGATGCTCCATCTTTTAAGGGTCCACCACCTCCTAACAGTGACACAGGCTAGGGACCAAGCCTTTAATACATGGGCCTTTGGAGGAGACTTAATCAAGCCATGGCAGTATGTAAAGAAACTAAAAGTGACTACGTTGATATCTTTCTATTAACTTAGATTTTAATTGTTATATGTAGGTGAATATAAACTGAAAACTTTAAGACAGATAAAATAATGATTACAGTTTATAAGAGTCTGGATACCAGCAGCTCTAAAAGAAGTGAAATTTATAAAATATGTTAAAATAATAACTGTTTCTTTTAGTATGTTCCAACAAAAGAATACCTGGTCTAACATAACTTATAGTCTTGCTTATGGAAGAAAGACAATACTTAAAAATAAAAATAAGTAAGTCTATTGTATAATATGTTAGAAGGGAGTATGTGGTATGGGAAGATTAGACTGGAATCAGTGGTAGAGGCAATATTGATAGAGTGTTCAGGATAGCCCTCTGTGGTGATGTATAAGCAAGGACCTAAAGTTGGTGAGGAAATTAGCCATGCATATAAGAAAAGAGAAGGGTAGTCTAAAAGAAGAATAGCTATTAGAAAGGCCCTCAGATGGGGGCCAACTCTGAGATGCAGTGGAGAAGCCCGTGTTTTGGGAGTGGAGACACAATGGGGAGAATAATGACTAAGGCAGAGGATGAGATATAGAGGCAAGGGTGTGGTAGGGAGAAAGAGAAGCTCTGTTAGGTCTTTAGCTTTTTCTCTCAGTGAAATAGGGAGCCCTGACCACAGGAACGATGTAAGTTTATTAAACTCTTCAAAGAGTTACTTTGGATGCTATGTTGAAAGTAGATTTTAGGGCATTTAGAGTAAAAGCAAGAAAATTGAGAGGCCTCAGCAAGCCAAGTGAGGGGGATGGTTACTACCAGGAGATGTAGCAGTGGAGATGATCACAAATGCTAAAAAGGCAGTTATATGCTGAAGGTAGAACTAAATGGACTATATATGGGGTGATAGGACTGAGACTTGACTTTGGAAGTCATGTTATTAACCACCAGTATCTCTTGAGAAGCTCACCACCTTAACAGATAGGCTTCAGATTTGGGGACACTTCTCATCATTACAGTTTCTTTACTTATTTATTTATTTTTGGTACTGGGGATTGAACCCAGGGGCATTTTACCTCTAAGCTACATACATCCCCACCCCTTTTTATGTTTTGTTTTGAATCAGGTTCTTGCTAGGTTGCTGAGAGTCTCACTACTTGCTGAAGCTGTCCTTGAACTTGTGATCTTCCTGTCTCAGCTTCCCAAGTACTGGGATTACAGGAGTGTACCACCATGCCTGGCTAGGGTTCTTTTTTTCTTTTTAATGAATCTGGGTGTGGGGATTCACTCTTGTAATCCCCGTACTTGGGATAGAATGCCTCTGGGTTCAACTCCCAGTGCCCCACCTCCCAAAAAAAGCTAGGCCTTTAGCCCTTTGGTTGTGTGCATCCAAGAAATCACTGCTTGTGAGGCTGCCATTTATAATCTCTACCTGCAGCCCTTGTTTCAAATTTTTTCTCCTCAGGAGTCCAAATCTCAGAGTCTGACTACAAATCAGTTCCTACGAAGATCCTTTCTCTCTTGGCTGAGAACATGAAGAGTGAAGAATGACCTTGAACTGTCTTACATACAGAAAACAGTTAGATTTCTAGGGAGGGATTTAAGTTTCTTTTCTTTTTTTTTTTGCAGTGCTGGGTAATGAACCCAGGGGCGTTCTACCTCCACGCTACACCCCCGGCCCTATTTTTATCCTTTATTTTGAAATTGGGTCTCACGAAGTTGCGGAGGGCCTCACTAAATAGCTGAGGCTGGCAGTGAACCCGGATCCTCCGGTCTCTGCCTCCCAAGTACTGGGATTACAAGCATGTGCCACCACACCCGGCTTAAGTTTCTGAAAGTAGAGAAGAGATACAGGTGTCAGTAGGATGCTAGGAGAGGAACCACAAGAAGGGACTACACGATAAGTATCCCCAGTTGAGAACATGTGTGGCTGCAGCTGTATAAATTCAAGTTCTGTATGTCTGCATCATTCTATAGAAAACATTTAGAAATTAGAAAGTCTACTTATTGCATTTAGCTATAATGGAATGGACCAGTAATTTATTCTTTTTTTTTTTTTTGGTGTTGGGGATTGAACCCAGAGCCAGTCTACCTTTGAGCTATACCCCCAACTCTTTTATTTTTGTTTTTCTCGCTACATCGCTGAGAATCTTACTAAGTTGCTGAGGCTGTCCTCAAACCTTGGCCCTCTTGTCTCAGCCTCCCAAGTACTGGGATTACAGGTGTGTGCCACCATACCCAGCTCTAATTTATTCTTTTCCCCTTGTTTTTCAGAAAAACTCCTATGATTTATTGTTTTGTAAAATTATACAAGTTTTACTTTCTTAGGTTTTTACTTGGTTTAAATAATTTCAGTGTAAGAGAATATGGAGGGAAAAGAATAGTAAAAACAAATAAGTAAGTAAGTAAATAAATAAAAAGAAAAAGAAGGAGAAGAAAATAAAATTTTCTTCTTCTGGACAGACTGGAGACTTGAAAATAAAACTGGTTAAGAATCAGTGGAAAAGATCCAACCCATTCACCGATTTTAAATAGGAGATTGTAAGTGATTCCAGAGAGGAGAGAAAAACAAAGCAAACAAAACAGACCACTTATAAAGAAATGAGAATTAGGCCTATCCTCAGCAAAAATAGATGCTAGGTGGTAAGAGCAGAGCAAGTCCAACGATCAGGTGAAAATTCTTGTGAACCTAGAATTTTGAAGCTAGAAAACTATTAATCCAATGTGAGAACAGGATAAATACATTTTTTCAGGAGTTCAAGAACAATCCATAAAATATACCTGTTATGAATCCATTCTTAGGAATGGCTGCCAGGCACATGAGAGTGAGAGCCAAAGAAGACAAAGACAAGAGATGAAAGGTGAACCAAACCCAGGATTCCAGTGATCATCGGTCCCAGGAAGACAGCCAAGCAGCACGCCTAGAAATCATTATACTTTTAAACGTATCTGTACTTAAGCTCCTAGTACTAGATTTTTCATATGCAAGAGATAACATTCTCCTCTCAGCTCTTAAAAGAATAAACTAAAGACAAATGGAATGTAGCAGGGTTTATTTGAGTAAAGGATGATTTATGGGTCAAGCAGCAGTCAGAACTGATCAAAGGCTCCACCCAGTAGTGTGAGCAGCTGGCTTTTATGGGCTTCATACAGAAGAAGTGGAGAATCCATCTGATAGGCCACAGCTAGGTGTCTGCCCTTTTTTGACACGTTGTTATGAGTGGGTTGCCTGTGCTTGGCTGAAATTTGACTGTTTCCACTACTGAATTCCATTTCATCCTGTTTACATATTAAGTTAGGCTGTGGTTTCTTGTGTAGGAACTCAAAGTACAACGGCAGTCTCAGGCTAATGGCTTTTTGCTAATTTAATACAGTAAACACTTCTAATGCAACCTGTAAATGATTCTAGTTCTAACTTCTGTCTCCCTTCTGCCTTTTTATCTTGATAATTTTATTGTTTCTATATTGATTGAATTTGTAATATTTACTATTTAGATATACAGCAGAGTTTGTAATATTTACTATTTTAAAAATTTATTGTGGCAAATCTATATATGTTATAGTTAGATATAAAATGTCCCCTAAAAATGTCACTTAAGGTTTGAAGCTGATATAATTGAGTCATGAGGATTGTAATCCTAGTAGTGGATAAACACATTGTAATGGATTTACCTGGGTGGTACTAGTAGGCTGGTAGGCTGGTAGGCTGTGACTGGAGGTAGGTTCCTGGGTGTGGGGCCTTGGGGATTATATAAAGTGTTCCTCCCCCCTTCTCTCTCTCTCTCTCTCTCTTTCTCTTTCTCTCTCTCTTCCAGCCTCTGTGATGTAAAGAGTACAGCCAATGTGCTCTCCCTCCACCTCCCTCTGCCATGCCTCGAGATCTGCTGTCCCCAGCCTCACATTGACTGAGCCCAAAACCATAAGAAAATAAATCTTTCCTCTAAGTTATGTGGTCAGATATTTAGATTATGGCTGCAAGAATGCTGATGGATACAATATTTAAAGATTTGTTATTTATAAAAATTATAATTAACAATTCATTGGTAAATAGATTCCTCAGAATTGGCCGATAAATACAATATTCTCTAAGTTTTTACATGTTCTTCACATTATCTCTGTGGCAAAACTTCAATGGCAGTTTAGGTAAATATAAAAATCCTTGGCTCATGTTTTCTTTTCTTGTGGATGTTAAAAATGTCATTTCATCATTTATTAGCATATAATTGACCCTCAGTATCTTTGAGTGAGTGGCTCTCAGATCTCCCATAGATGCTGTATTAATCAACTTTCTGTTACTGTAACTTTATATAATTAACTTATAAAGAGAAAAGGTTAGTTTTGGCTGGGTTCAGTCTACATTTGGCTGGCTCTGTTGCTTTGGGCCCATGGCAAGGCAGCAAATCATGGCAAGGAGTGAACAGGGTGGGGCAGAACCACTTACCTCATGGCTTGGGGGAAAATTTTGATAGAGGAGAGACCAGGATCTCTTAATCACCTTTGAGAGCACACTCCCAGTGGCCTAAAACCTACTAGGCCCCACCTTCTAAGGGCTCTGTAAGTTCCCAATAGTGAAAAGGTGGTGACCAAGCCTTTAAGATATGGGCCTTTGGGGAACATTATGAATCCAAACTATAGCAGATATCGAAATCTGTAGATTTTCAAGCCCCTTGTGTAAAATGCACTAGTATTTGTTTATTACCTATGCATAATCTTCCATATATTTTAAGGCATCTTTATATTACTTATAGTACCTAATATAAATGCCATAGAGGTAGTTGTTATACTGTGTTTTTAGGGAATAATGACCAAAAAGCCGGAACATGTTAATAGACACTTTTTTTTTCTTTGCGGTACTGGGGATTTAACCCAGGGTCATTCTACCTCCAAGCTACACCCCCAGCCCTATTTTTATTTTTTTGTGTTGAAACAGGGTCTCACTAAGTTGCGGAGGGCCTCACAAGTTGCTGAGGCTGACCGCGAACCTGCGATCCTCCTGTCTCAGCCTCCCAAGTACTGGGATTACAAGCGTGCGCCACCATGCCTGGCTAATAGACACATTTTTTCTGTTTTTGAACTCCAGTTGGTTGAATCTACTGATGGATCCAAACTTTTGTATAATTTAGGTGGAATGTATTTTTAAAAATCTGATAAGCCAGTTTGATTTCTCTCCCTTATAAGCAATGTGAGTTTGGTTTGGGGGAGTCTAGATATCCAAAGAATTATTTTTTGTCTTAACTTTAAAATCCTATAGTTCTGCCAGGATAAACATCATGATTGATGTCGTCAGTCAAGTTTTCAACTACTAAGTATACCCATGTATAGTTTTAAGACTTCCTTAATTTCAGGGCAATTTTTCCTATATTTTTTGTTCCACTTATTTGGCTTTTCTTTGAGCACTCTGAAGATATTATTTCCCCTTTTATTCTTTCTTCTCCCATTTTCCTCCCTAAATTTTCCATATTTGTTTAGTCTACTGCTTTTTAAATTTTACTCTGTTATTGGATTGTGTCTTATATTCTAAGATTTGTCAGTTCTCAGTTTATATCATGCTTTGGCTAATAATTTATTTTCTGAGCTTCGTTATTTCTGATTATCCTGCTGTTTCTATGCTTCTGTCATTGTCTTAATTTCATCATTTTGCAATACAGGATTATTTATGTGCTCTGTTGCCACATTTTTCTGTTATGTTGTAATTTTCAGTTGGAATTTAGGTACATTGTTTCTTTTTTTCTCTTAAATTTCTATAGTATCAGAAAATAGTCCATTTTCCCCTTTTTTGTATGTTTTTTTTTCCTTCAGGATGATACATTTTGACATTTGAACTATGTATTTTTGCCTAAAATCTGTAGTATTAATCTCCCGTTTTTTGAACTTTAGCACTGTAGTTATTAATTCTTAATAATAATTGAATTTATCATTATCTTATAAATTAGCTAAAATATTCTCAGAATGTGATATCTTGGAGGGCTGTTAGTGTGCCTTGTTATCCAGTTATTTTAATTAGTTTTTTTCTTTTTCTTTTTTTTCCTTTCTGTGGTGCTGGGGATGAAACCAGGGCCTTGCATATGCTATGCACAAGCTCTACCACTGAGCTAAACCTCCAGCCCCTGGGTGTATTTAGTGTAGTGTGTTAGTGCAGCTCAGAGCTCTTCTCCCTGAGCCCCTTAAGAAAAGGTGCTCACATTTAATCAGATCTAGTCTATGCAGAAATTTGAAACATATTTTAGTAATGTGAACATTAGACATGTATTTGACATTACAAATTAATTGCTTTCCTCTTCCCTTTATATTTTATCCTTTGGTTTCTTTTGACCATATTATCTAATAAGGCAGACATAGCCACATGTGAGTGCTTGATAGGCAACTGGGCCAAGTTCAGGTGTACTGTAAGTGTAAAATACACAGTGGGTTTCAAAGACAGTAGGAAAAAAGAATATTAAAATGTCTCACTAAAAATTGTTGTGATATATAGATTAATGGTGGAAAAGATAGTATTGTTGATATGTTGGATTAAATAGAATATATTATTAAATCTCATATCAGATATTCCCTTTTTAATGTAGCTACTAGAAAATATTACATTTTTATTGCACAATGCTGATCTTGATGTGTAAGTAAAAGATATTTATACTCACATATAACAAAATATATCCTCATTGTTCAGGTTCTCTCAGCTTGATTCATGGTAAGATGATAAAGGATCATGTGCCCGGTGTGGTGGTGCATGCCTATAATCCCAGTATTTGGAAGACTAAGACAGGAGGATCGCACATTTGAGGTCAGTGTCAGCATCTTAGTGAGATCCTCAGCAACCTAGTAAGACCATGTTTCAAAATATAAAATAAAAAGGGTTGGGGGTGTAGCTCAGAGGTAGAATGGCCCTGGGTTAAATCCCTAGTACCAAAAATAATTAAAAAATAGTCAGGCGTAGTGGCAATGCCTGTAACCTAGTATTTGGGAGGCTGAGACAGGAAGATCGCAGATTTGAAACCAGCCTCAGCAATTTAGAGAGGCTCTTAGCAACTTAGCAAGACTCTGTTTCCAAATAAACAATAAAATATGGCTGGGGGTGTAGCTAGGAGGTTCAATCCCCAGAATCACACACCCACAAAAATAATAATAAAATAACCATGTACCACATAATGAATCATCCCAAGGTATGCCTTTTCCATGGTTATAGTATAAACCTGTAGCATGGTTTTAGAAGTTGAGAGATTTCGAGATCCAGAATCCCAGCCATATGTGATGTCACCATGCTCTGGGAAATGCACAAAAGCTCTTGTGAAAATGTTATCAGTTTTCTATTTAATGCATAGAAGTTGAAATAAATAGAAATGATAAAATTGGGGATAAGAAAATACAGTAGGAGCATAATATGTACAGCTAAAATTTTAAACTTTTATTTGGTGCCAATAACTCTGACATTAGTTAAGAATCCATTATTGAATCTATCTCTTTTTAAAAGTATTCAAGTCTTAATACTGTCTCTCAATTTTAATAACAGAGCTTTCTAAATTTTACAAGCTAAATGGTAGTCATATAGAAAATGGATATTGGCTTAGACCATTTGGGCTGTTACAACAAATACTGTAACTTTGTGGCTTATAAACAATTGAAGTTTATTTCTCAATTCTGGAGATTTAGAAGTCCAAGATCGAGGCACTGGCAGATTTGATATCTTAAGGACCAGCTTTGTAGTTTATAGATGGCACCATCCTGGTGTGTCCTCACATGGTAGAAGGAGCAAGGCTCTTTTTTAAGGGCACTGATTCCCTTCATGAGGGCAGCCTCACAGCCTCAGAGTCTCCACCTATGGATACCATCGCCCCTCCCCTTGGGGGTTAAGATTTCAATATAGAAATTTGGGGATAGGGAACAACATCTTTCAGACTATGGGATTGCAAACTACATTATTTATTGTTAACTTGAAAAATAATAACAATCTCAGGGGTGCGAGGAAACATAACAAATAACAAAACCAATAATTTTCTTTCTTCTTAAATCAGCAAAATGAAACATCCAAAAGCATTTGTTGAATGAAAAGACAAGTACAATGTGATAATGAAGGTATTCAGTTTCACTTATTTATCTAAACCCAAGACTCACATGCTGAACTTTAGATCCAGCTTTTCTTAAGAACATCTTAGCAACTCACTTTATCAAAGGTCTGTTGCTTCAGTGACACCTAAAGAGTAATAGGGCTGTTGATAAAACACCTTTCAGTTATAAAAAGGATCAGACTTAGAAGAGGGCAAATACTGTTTACAAATCTTCCAAGGCACTGTCTGCTCTGAAAGGCAGGTGTATCACTTGAAGATACCATCTTTTGTTACAGGGACTATGAGACAGTGATGAAATGCCCGGATCTCCTTACAGAGTGGCTACCAGCTGTGTTTGGTAAATGGCCTAATTTCTTTTAGGCTTTTAGGTTTCTTGACTAAACTGAAACCTAGCTTGAGATAACGCATTTTGAATTTCTAGCTTTCCCACTGAAATATGAAAACCTAGAAGACATGTAAATTTGCAGCAGCTTTGTCAACTAGGCCTGTAAGTCGATGATATGCTAGAGGGTAAAAGAAATATAAACTAATCAAAATATCCAAAAGGAACTTGGGGCAAAGCAATGACTGCTACTGTTCTTTTTTTAATTATTTTTATTGAGGTGAAATTCACATCACATACAAGTAAAGTAGTGCATTCATAATGCTGTGCAAGCACCACCTCTCTACAGTTTCAACACTTTTTAATCATGCCAAGAGAACATTACCTAATCCTTCCCTTGTTCTCTCTTCCTCCATCCACTGCAACCACTGGCCTGCTTTCTGTCTATTCATTTGGCTATTATAGATATTTCAAATTAAAGTAATCAGGAATATGTGACCTTTTGTGTCTGGCTTCTTTGATTTAGCATGTATTCAAAGGTCAACCATGATAGCAGGGATCAGCTTTTATTCCATTTTATGGTTGAATAATGTTCATTATGTGGACATACAACATTTGTTTATTCATTCATCTGTTGATGGACATTGCTATTGTTTCTACCTTTCGGTTGTATGAACAGTGGTGATATGAACACTTATGAACAAGTATTTATCTGAGTCCCTATTTTCAGTTCTTTTTGTATATACCTGTGAGTATAATTGATGGATCTTATGGCAATTATATTTACTTTTCATTCAAAATTATTTTAATTTGTATATTTACAGGGTAGAGTGTAGTTGCTTAAGATGTATATGATGGGTAGTGATCAAAACACTGTGCAGATTCCTTAAAAAACTTGGAGTGAATCCACCATATGATCCAGCTATTCCACTCCTGAGTATCTTTCCAAAGGGCCTGAAATCAGAATACTATAGTAATACATACATACTCATGTTTATAGCAGCACAATTCATAATAGCCAAATGACGGAACCAATATAGGTATTCATCAACAGATGAATGAATTACAAAATTATGGGATATATACACAATGGAATTTTACTCAGCAATAAAGAAGAACAAAATAATGTTGTATGCAGGAAAACGGATGGACCTGGAGAACATTATGCTGAGTAAGATTAGTCAGTCACAGAAAGTGAAGAGTCATATGTTTTCTCTCATATGCAGAAGCTAGGAAGTAATTAGGATACAAGGGGGACTTTAGATAATGGATGAGAAACTCCAGTGGAACAAGGGAGGTGGTCTAGGGGAGGGGAGGGGGAAAATTAATGAACGAATCACTTCCATTGCTATTATATACCTATGTGAGAATACCAATGCCAATCTCAATACCATGTGTGGGGAAGGGGGGAGTGGGGAGTGAACCGGGGAAAGCCCACCACGTGCCCTGTGCATGTATGTCACGATCACTGTGAACTGCATTATGATGTGAGACTATAATGCACCAATAAAAGTACAAAAGAGGACAATTGGCCTTCCCTTCTTCTTACATATGTATCATTTCTTAGTGTTTGGTGCCTTTAATCTCCTAGCTTCTAGTTCTTCAAAAATTACATAATAAATTGTTGTAAACTATAGTCACCATACTTTGCTGTAGAACACAGGAATTTATTCCTCCTAGCAAATTGTATTTTGATATCCATTATCAAATCTTTCTTTGTCCCTTACCTGACATGTTCTAGTCTCTAATTACCACTATTCTACTCTCTTTTTCTATGAAATCAACTTTTTCAGCTTCCCCATATGAGTGACAACACGTGGCATTTGCTTTTCTGTGCTTGGTTTATTCCGATTAACATAATGTCCTCCAGGTCCATCTATATTACAATAAATTACATGATTTATTTTTAAATAGATGAATAATATACCATTATGCATATATACCACATTTTCTTCATTCAACCATTAATGAACACCTTAGTTAATTCTTTCTCTTTGTTGTTGTGAATAATGCATTAACACAGGAGTGCAGGTATCTCTTTAATGTACTGATTTTTGTGTCCTTTAGATATGTATGTACATGTAGGGTAACTGGAGCATGTGGTAATTCTAATTTTAGTTTATTGAGGAATCTCCACACTATTTTCTACAATACTGTACTAATTTACATTCCTACTGACAGTTCTTAGTTCTCCACATGCTCAACAGCATTTGTAATTTTTTTAATCTCTGATTACAGCCATTTTAATTAGGGGAAGATGATATCTTGTAGTTTTGACTTGCATTTCCCCGATGATTGGTGCTGTTGAGTACACTCTTTTGTATATTTTGTTCCTTATATATTCTTTATATTAATCCCTTGTTGGAGAAATAATTCACCAATATATTCTCCCATTTTGCAGGTGGTTTCTTCACTCTACTGATTGATTTTCTTTGTTGTGCAGAAGTTTCTTAGTTTGATATAATATAATCCTATTTGTCTAGTTTTGTTTTCATTGCTTGTGCTTTTGGAATCTTACTCAAAATATCATTGCTTATTCTAACATCTTGAAGTGTTTTCCCTTTGTGTTCTTCTGTAGTTTTATAGAGGTAGTGCTTTTAGACACTGTAATCTGTTCCTCTCCAGTTTACTTAGAAATGTGTTGGAGAATTGTGTAGGGGGTAGTTCAAGTACTTCAGGATGCTACTGATCCATGCTGCGATGAGTGTGATTGTCTGCTACCATAAATATTTACTGAAGCCAAATTCCATCAATGGTCCTCTCACTAAGACATACTGGGAATGAAAATTTTAGCCTACATGTTGGATTGGCCTTCCCTTACCAAAAGAATGTAATCTGTCTTGAAACTGCTGAAACAGCTTTAAAGAGCCCCTGAGGCTGTTATAACCCCTCCCCCCAAGCAACTTCATTAACTCTTCTTTTGGAAAAATGTAACCTATAATATAATATTGGAATGTTACCATCTTAAGCACAAATTATATTTGTCATATTCTTTGATCATAGTGCATAAAATGTTTAATTAACAGCAGGGTTTGAAGGAATATGTTTTATACACATAATTTTAAGATTTTTTCCTATTTTTTTTTTTTTTTTTTTGCGGTACCAGGGATTGAACCCAGGGGCGTTCTACCTCCGCGCTACACCCCCGGCCCTATTTTTTTATACTTTATTTTGAAACTGGGTCTCACGAAGTTGCAGAGGGCTTCACTAGGTAGAGAGAGAGAGAGAGAGAGAGAGAGAGAGACAGGGAGAGAAAGACAGCTGAGGCTGGCCACGAACCCGGATCCTCCTGTCTCCACCTCCCAAAGTACTGGGATTACAAGCGTGCGCCACCACGCCCGGCTTTATTCTTCCTTCTCTTTTATTGTTTCCTTCATATTCATCTTGCCATGCATAAATTACTAAGATGAATCAATTTAATAGTAATCTATATAAAATAATATTTTTAATTATAAAATTTTTAATAAAAATAGATGCCTAATTACCTAAGAATTTTGTCAGTCCAGGTCTTCTACAAACCTATGAAATAGTTTACTGAAGAAATACAATTTGTTGTCTTTTCTATTTTTATAGATATACCAGCCATAGAGACAAATGGAATTTGTCTTCCTCTCCATCTTTTCTTAGAAGTAGAATAAGAAAGGAGGAAGGGGGTTTTCCCTTTTCTTGTCTTGTGCTTCCCAAAGTCTCTGGACCATCTACAGTGGTCATAAATTGTCCATGGGCTTCTGATAAAAGAAATTGCTCCTCTGTAGCCCCATATTATATGCTATTAGAATGGCAACTGTTGGCCACATCCTGGGATATCCTGGAAATAGAACTCAAGCAGACCCTAAACCCATGACTATCCATGCCCAATTGCCCATTGGTTGTTGGAAACAGTGCCTCACAAGCTCAGTCTGACTGCTTCAGAATGAGCCCAAACTAGATGTGGACTTTTGGGCATATCTCTTCTGCAGGAGCAGATGCCTTCTTTGTTTTCAGTTTCTGGCCAGATGATGAGGTATTGGGGAAGGTCACCCTTCCCCCAGACCTCTTATTCACCTGAGGAGCCTCTTGAAATTAGCTGTGTGAACAGCAATGAGGGTTTGTAGACTCTACAGATAGAACCTACCATCACTTGTGATAGTGCTCTGTGGAATGTTGCTGCTTTCTATCTCTTAGTTAGCATTTCCCTGATAATGGATGGGACACATTCAAGTCAGCACACTGGCCAAACTTTAGGCAGTCATCATGGCACTGGATGCCCCAGGAAGCAAATGGTCCTATGTGCCTATTTTTATACACTGTTGATCTATTGCCAAGAAGTGCTTCCCACCTTGAAGTAAAGAAATCTGGGGACCTCTTGCCTCACAGGTACCCAGAATATAAATCAAGGTAATAGATTTCTCTTATAGTCAGATGACATAAAACAGTATCTCATAGCGACATTCCTTATTCCCTTCAGAGCAGATATTACTGATAGTTTCCAAGATACTCATTTAGCGTTTCAGAATACGCAATGTGGTACTTTTCAAGAAGGCATTTAACAGAACTCCCACCTCCCCTATAGGCTCCAGGCAGTGGTTTGTCCCAGAGGTGTGAACTCCTCAAAGAACTTGTATTTAAATGACAAAGAGGCAGGAGGTTGCCCTACTGTGTTTCACTATCTCCACAGGCTTGATTAGTCCAGATCCACATCCCATAGAAACATGCATTCTCTATATGTTCCTTAATTGCCTTGGCTGATCATCAAGAGGGACACTCTGAAGTTCACATTATTGATGGCCACCTGACCCCTGGACTGCCCAGGGGTGATGGTGTCCTTCCTACTGAAGCCACT
This sequence comes from Glis glis, assembly GCA_004027185.1. Lineage (NCBI taxonomy): Eukaryota > Metazoa > Chordata > Mammalia > Rodentia > Gliridae > Glis > Glis glis. Next base: position 15,027 of record PVJS01007720.1, on the reverse strand, counting down.
TGTTGCATGTGGATTGCTATGACGAAACTCATCAGAAAAAATGACAACCAATGTATGAATAATACATGATGTTTCCCAAATATTTAAAAAACATACTGATGCCAGAGGCCTCAGATATTCTTATCTATCTCCTGCTAAACAAATGGGGACCGTAGCTTTGCATGAGCTTCCAATCTTTATTTCTTATAAGTATCTCAAGATATCAGTGGTTGCTAAGGTAAATATTTGAGGTTAAAGGATCAAGGGTCAATTGTGCCATGAGTCCTAAAATTCCTGTGCCTCTGAGCCATCCATACTCACCTGATGCCCAACAGCTAACAGCTTTTACCTCCCTGCCAGACTGCAAAATTATTCAAATTAGTCAAGCACATTCTCTTCCCTGGGAACCAGAGGTCATTGCACCCTCTGGTTACTACAAAGCTTGCCTCCCTGTCTTCAGCATGTTCGTTCTGTCCCCAAGTGCAGCTCCCACATAGTTGGACAGTGTGCTGTGTCTTCCTCCCCTGGTCTGTGAGCATGTGTGACTAATGAACTACTGTCAGTTTTATCTGTTCAGAGTTGGGTGTTTAGCCACCCTCAGAACCCTACGTTATGACTCCCTTCTTTATTAATGGGGCATAGCAGGCCCACGAAAGAGGGGTCACTTTTTAAAATCTCTCACTATTTTTTTTTCTTTTTTGGTACTGAGGATTGAATCCAGATACATTGAACTACATCCCCAGCCCTTTTTTATTTTTATTTTTGAAACTGGGTTTTACTAAGTTGCTGAGGATCCCTGTAAGCTGCTGAGGCTGACCTTGAACCTGCAATTCTCCTGTCTCAGCCTCCCAAGTACTGGGCCTTCTCACTATCTCAATTGCATAGTGCATACATTTTTTTTTTTTTGCTTTATTGTTTTTTCAGGGAAGAGCATGAATGCAGTCTCCCACTTCCACAAATTATGCAGCCAAGTTTCCCACATTTCGGGAAATCACAGGGGTCAGCACATCTGGAGTGCAATGGATAAGCCTCGCCCTGGGAAAACCAGCTTCGTGATCATGGTAAGTATAGTCCGTACATTTTTAAAAGTCCTTTGCTCACTCTCTTCTCTGAGGCCAGTTGCTGAGAGTCTCTTTAAGTTGCTGAAGCTGGCCTTGAACCCGCAATTCTTTTGTCTCAGCCTCCCAAGTACTGGGATTATAGGCCTACGCCACCACACCTAGCTTTATGGTAAATTTTTATTTGAACAATCAACTTTCTCTTTTCTTTCCCCCAAATTGTCAATTTTACCTCAGAGATAACTTTCTGTGGCCTGCAAAGCTGGTTTAATCTTCCTTTTATTTCCCCACCAACAACAATATACTTACATATAATTCTTGCATATTGCATTGATTGGCACCCAGAGGTGAGAGAGTTCCTTGATTTTAAACCAAGATTGTGGAACATTGGGTAATCACAGAAAATAAAATCTTTGCATAAAAAGATTTAGGATTACAAGAACTAGAAATAACTAAGATTTATGGTGCACTTTCTATGAAGCAGGAGTTTCATGCATGACTTCTTATTTCATACTTAAAATAATAGTGTATAGAGAATGCTAAAATTACTCACTGCCCCCATTTTTAGATGCGACAAAACTGAGGCCTAGCAAAGGTAAGTCACTTGCCCTAAAGTTTTCTACTTAGTAAGAAGTAGGGGAAGATTCAAACCCCAGTCATCTGGTTTCAGAGCCCATACACTTTAATGTTCTAAATGCAAACTCCCTCCTTTGTTACAGTGATTAGTAGAGAGCCTGCCGCATATATCGTATGACAGTGCTTCTCCAACTTTATGTATATATGAAGCACCACGGCCTCCTGTTAAAATCAGACACATTTTGACTAGCAAGGATAAGAGGTCAAAGCATTGAAATGAGTGTCTAGCTGGCAGTGCTAAGATTTTACTTCTGATCTGGCCACTGGCTCACCAGACTAACAAAGCTTAGGACTTCCACTCCTTGCTAGAAAAGAAATGTACATTGTATGTGAGTGACCATATGGAATACCGGTCATAATTATGGACATTGTATTAGACAATAAAGATAAAGGTCAAATAATCCATTGCCTCTAACTTTAAGAACTTCCTACACAATGGCTTCTGAATGCAGTGTGTAATTTCCCTTCTGACCAGGGTAGGTAACTTCTATCCTAGTGTCGATGACCTGAATATTGTCCAGTGTGTTTGAGGGGGCAAACCATAGCTAACTGCTCCCCCATAACTAAGACAGTAGCATATCTACATGATAAGATTTGTCTCTCATATCAAAAACAGCCTTCATGGCCGGGCGTGGTGGCGCACGCTTGTAATCCCAGTACTTTGGGAGGCGGAGACCGGAGGATCCGGGTTCACGGCCAATCTCAGCTTTCTCTCTCTCGCTCTGTCTCCGTCTCTCTCTCTCTCTCTCTACTTAGTGAGGCCCTCCGCAACTTTGTGAGACCCGATTTCAAAATAAAGTATAAAAAATAGGGCCGGGGGTGTAGCGCGGAGGTAGAACACCCTGGGTTCAATCCCCGGTACCGCAAAATAAAAAAAAAACCAGCCTTCATCAATATAAATATATAGCATACTCTCTATGATTACATGTATTTCCTTCTTTCACCCAAATGCCTCCAAATTTTACAAAGATAAAGACATAAGCCACATTCTTGAAATATTAATTAAGAATGAAAGTTCATCATTTCTGATACATTTAAAATTTTCTCTCAATATTGGTTAAAATAAGAATGAATTTTAACCATGCATATTTCTTACACACTTCATTCTATACACTGGAAACTATTTTAAAATTTCACATGCTGTCAGAAATGTGTATTCTGGACTCATGTTGGCTACCTCTTCTTCCGGCTAGCTTATACTAATTAGGTTACAGAGTGAATAGAGCAGCTAGTGCAATGGGTCAAAACTGAGCATTATGTAAATTAGAATAGAAAATTTGTAAAAATAAAAATAAATTCAAATTCAGAGATTCAAAACTGGATTACAAAACAGCTCAAAAAAGACCAATTAGAAACAAAACTTTGAACTAACATATTAAAAATAGTTCAAGTTGTTTATGTCGTACATACAAATGTAAGTGAAATATTCACATGCCAAAGGTAGCTTCATAATGTTGAAAGCAAAATCAATTGTTCTAGCGGGTTCTAGAAAAATCAATCACATCATAGGGTTCAATGCTGATATGAAATCCTAAGTACAATAATCAAATTTAAAAGTGAACACAGCTTTAGAGAAATATATAGTGCAGATGAACTAAAGTTAATTATGAATTTTGTAGGAGTAGATTATTTATTCAGTTATTTAACTTTTGTTCCTAGAAAGAGTAAAATCAACATACACAAATACCCCATAAAGATTTCAGGTAAGGAAACAAAGGTGGAATTATTTAGCCATATTTTACAAATTGCCACATGACTTTTTGCTATAGCATGTAGCAGGATATTCCCACATATTTAGATAGGAATATCCATCTTACCAGGCCACTTTCAGTATTTTCAAAATTGAATACTCCATAAATAATGACTACACTGAATTAGGATATCTCTTACTGGCATCTCATTCAAAATACAGTCATATTTTCCAACAGACCACATAAATTGTTTTAAAGAAGCCTAACATTTTTACCCACCTCTTTAGGTTCTTATATAAGGGCAATGATACATATTTGTGTGTGTGTATATGTGTGTGTCTACTTTGTGGCTTCTTGCCCAGTTTCTGTAATAAATATAAGTAATATCTAACGATGTTAGAAAGCTTGACTTTTATATGCCCATCAGGTAAGAGAAGATAGATGTATTGTAGAGGAAATTTCCATTATGAGAAGAATACATACTGTTTGACAGACTATTCATTTCATACTTTTCACACAGAGAGTATACCCAAGAGTTATGTTTCAAAGTCATCAAAAATAGAGAATACATTTTATGTTTCTAGCTGAAAATAATAACAATAAGTAGGCTATTTTGGGGAAATGTGATAAAAAATATTAACGACTCTCGAAATTCATCAACGGCACAAGGTTTATAGTGATTTAAACTGTATATTTTTGTATGAATTCATACAAATGCAGTTTAAAATTAGAGTGCTTTGGTAAATAATTCAGACATCTGTATGTCAAAAGGCTTACTTTCATCTGTCTGTATAGTGGGAATTAAATTTCTATTTTGTATAAAGCATATAATAATAGGTTTTTATATAATAAAATTTTAATCATTATCAATAATGATAGTAGACATACTTCAGAAGAGATATCTTGCTAGTATAAAGTACTTGATTTATACATCCTAATCAGAAACTATAAGGATCAGAAGAACCCCCCTTTAAGATTTTCAAAATAATAGATGGAAAATCAAAGTTCCTTTAAAACTAGCATTGACAGTCCTATATAAGAGGACCCCAAAAATATCTTAAAGAAATAGTTCTGGATGGAACCAAATGTTTTTTAAGTGCAATTTCATGAAAGGAAATTTTTCCCAAAAAGTCTTTTTGACCTGATTAAGACTCCTTTAAAATTATTTTGGTGAATACTTTTTGGTAAAATGAGACAGACTTGATCTTTCAAAGCATTAATGCACATGGTTTAATACCATTGAATTTTGATTTTCAGAGTGTCACTTGTAAATTTGTGTTTTTGTATGTTTATACACATTGACTTGGGTTATTCAAACACCAGTACAGTATTTTACTATCCAGGATTTAGGACTAGATTAATTTCTTTCTTTTTTTTTTGCAGTACTGGGTATTGAACCCAGGGGCGTTCTACCTCCACGCTACACCCCCGGCCCTATTTTTTTTATACTTTATTTTGAAACCGGGTCTCATGAAGTTGCGGAGGGCCTCACTAGGTAGACAGAGAGAGAGAGAGCTGAGACTGGCCGCGAACCCGACTGGGATTACAAGCATGCGCCACCACGCCCGGGAGGACTAGATTAATTTCTAAAAGTGGGAACTGGATAAATGCTGTGCATGTGTGTGCGCGCGTATGCGTGTGTGACTGCGTGTCTTGGCATCTCAATACTAACCCTTCAGACTAGCTTTCTCCGTGTGTCTGGGAACATAAAAAATGATAGTTCTTCAACAAGCATTACACAATTTTTCCAAAGAGGGTCTGAATCTCCATCCTCGGTTGGTGTTTGAGACATTCCAAGAGAGGACTTGATAGTCCTGGCTTGGCTAACACCCTTTTTGAGTCTTGCTCAATGTTCAGGATTTGGGGCCTACCTTGGCTCAAGTTCCCACACAGAATCAATCAATGTGGCTGAAAAGAGAAGGCCATGTTTTACCATAGAACACCAATAAAGGAATAGCGTACTGGCAGACCTGACAAGTTTTATATATTTTTATACATTATAAGGATTTTATCCCTTATGTAATAAGTATTATAAATTTTCCCCAGTTGCTTGTCTTTTGCTTTTTATATATTAGAATGTATACAAATGTTTCATTTCATATAGTTTAGTTTATCACCTCTCTTTATACAGTTTCCTTTGAAATGATTTTAAAGGATATTCTCTTTCAAGGTCAGAAAACACACACATTTAATTTTCCTTCTTATTACATTTTTGTACATTTAAGGCTGGATTTTCATGTTAAGTGTGGTATCATGATCCTACTCATATTATTCTCAAATCATTAATCAATATCCTCATGCCATGAATGGAACAATTGTTCTCGTTTCACAGATTTGAAATGTTATTCTGTTGATACACTAAATTCTTTTACTTGCTTCTGTGCTTTCTATTTTCTTCCATTTGTATTCATTCTTGTGCCATTTCAAATTTGTTTAATTTCTAAAAGTCATAATGATTTTAAATACCTTACAGTTTTATTTTGTAATGTTGTTCCCACCACATATTTAATAATTGGATGAATTTAGAATCGATCTTCATGTTCTAAAATATTCTTAAATTTTTATATGAATGTAAGCATATTTGAAATTGATTCATAGCAAATTAGTTAATATTGTCAAGCCTTCTCCTTTGGAATGCGACATGTGCTGTCAAAATTAGCATGTTAAATAAATATATAATTTTATTTATAATCAATATATTTGGCTCTATTTTTCTCTTATGATTTCTATAATTATTTCATTATGTTTTTATTGTTTCTGTGCTTTATTTTTAATGTTTTTGGGTATTTTCTTCTTGCCTTATGGTTCAGAAACTATAAAGCCTATTGGAATTACATATAACTTTTGAGATTTATTTTTAAAATAAGGTTTTAAAACAATTGTTTGGGCTTTTTGTTGTTCATTAATAAACCTTATTTTTTAGAGCAGGTTTTGGTTTACAGCTAAATGGAGCAGAAAGCACAGAGAATTCCCACATACCCCAGGCACCAACATGTGCAACCTCCCTTGCCACAGACGCCCTGCACCAGAGCAGCACCGGCCCCAGCTGCTTCTTTCCTGAGAAAGCAGCCCCACCAGCTTTGCCTATTTCTCAAAGTCCTTCAAGGACTTACAGTGAATTCTAGCGTAAGTGTTTTCCAATTTATTGAAAAGCAATCCACTTAAAAATACAATTCTAAAACCCTTTTCGCTGTGTAGCCAAATATTTCATTATAGATTCATTTCATAATCACAAAATCTGTTACAGAGCTACTTCTAATTTGATAGTACACTAAAACTTTTACTACCAGCAACCAAGCAGATAGAGTTTTGGCCCCTGCAATCATGACTAAAGAGGAGTATTTTTCATTCTTGGGATAAAAACCTTTTTATATTTTCCATTGAATTTTATGTCAACCAAGCCATAAAAGTTTTCATTTGATACAATTTAAAAATACTCATGTCATGCACATACACCATTTTTTGTTTTTTAAGCATTTTTTCAATTGCACATTAAAATAATAGTTGATTTAACAAATAGTGATCTAACTGATGTAAGATTTATGAAAATTATATAAAAGTCAAAATAAAATATAATCAGGAGTACATTTTCATGAAAAACCAGTTTGCATCAGATTTCATGGTGATGCTCTACAGTGCATCCTCTGGCCCACTTCTAAGACAGATTTATATAGAGATGGAAGTTGTCAGGAGACAGGAGTTATGGTTGTACTCTAAAATTTATTTTACTACAAACATAAACCCTGGAAAGCTTTCATAACATATTTTCCCAATTGGTTTTCAGTATGAATTGTGCATTTTGAAGATACCATGACTATGTTAAAGTCTATAAAAGAGTGAAAAGAAAGATTTACATTTCCCAAATGTGGCTTCTTACTTAGCTCCTCCAAGTTTGCAAATGGACTCTGGTATTTAAGAAAATCAATTTCATCCCAATTATCCCCTTTTTGCTATCAGCACGTAGCTTTACATTTTATCTTTGATTTTGATTTTCTGCAGGGTGAGCACGCCAAGTGTAGGGTGCTCTTCCAGGTGTTACAAGATAATGAGAAAGAAACAAAGTGCCTCTCTTCAGGGAGTTTACTTTCTAGTAGGCAAAACAGATAAAAACCACAAGCACAAATAAAAATAAGGCATATTCAAAGGTGCTAGGTTTAAGAATAAAATAAAATAGGCAAAGAAATAGGGAAGTACCTGGCTGAACTGTGGTGGTGAGGAATTAAGTGATTTTTTTGTTTGTGTTTGGTGCTAGGGATTGAAACTAGGAGCATTCTACCTCTGAGTTACATCCCCAGGCCATTTTATTTTATTTTATTTTATTATATTATTTTATTTTGTTTGTAAACAGGGTCTCACCAAGTTGCTGAGAGCCTCATGAAGTTGCTGAGGCTGACTTTGAACCTGTGATCCTCCTGTCTCAGCCTTTCAGGTACTGGGATTATAGGTGTGCATCACCATGCACGACTAAGTGATTTTTTTTTTAAAGAATGGTCAAGGGACGTCTCCCTCATAGGGAGATATTGAGTGTGAAGTAAATAAAGAAATAAACCCCATAGATATCTAGGTAAAGAACATTGCAAACCAACCCTGGAGCAGGTCAGCAAGGCAGTCAGCTTGGCCTGAGTAGAATGAGGAGGAGCCAAAGTGATAGAATTTAAGACTGAATCTTGGAGTGTGGAGGGAAGTGCAATCCCAAGGGTTAGTGGTCCATGGTAAGGAAAATGGCTTACTCTGGGTGAAACTGGAAGCCAATGGGAAAGTTATGAGCACAGATTGATGTCTTTTCTATCATTTAAAGTAATTAGCCAAGGCAGGGAGGGATACTGCAATGATCCCAGTGGAAATGCTGATAGTGTAGGCTAGGATAATAATGATCAAAGTGAAGAAATGATGAGATTCTAGTGTCTGATACAGGTAGTTGATGGATTAGATGTGGCTTTTAAAGTAAAATGTAGCCATTTCAAGCCCCCCTTTTCTTTCTTACAACTGCAATAATGAAGTTGCTATTAATTGATTATGTAGTGCTACAGGAAAAGTTTGAAAGTTGGGAAATTGGGAGTTTAGTTTGAAATGAGCAAAATTTCAGATATCACATGGAGATGTACAGACAAATTTGAAATCTAAGCATAATGTCTGGACCATTGATACAATTTTTGGAATCAGTAGTATGCAGTTGTTATTTAATGTCACAAATTGGGTTGAGTTTATTTGGGTTCTAAAATGACTATAGGTAGATGTTTCTGAGGACTGACCTCTAGAAAACTCCAAAATTCACAGGTAGGTTAAACAGGTAGAGATACTAACAATAATTGGCCAGTTAGAGAATAAAGAGGTGATGCTTTCTCAGAAGCCCCAAAATGTTTTTAAATTTTTATTGGTGCATTATAGTCTTAGAGTCTCACATCATAATGTAGTGAATAGTAACAGTGACATACATGCACACAGTAGTTGGTGAGTTTTTCCCCTGGCTCCCTCCCCACTTCCTGCTTCCCCATATATGATACTGAAATTGTCATTGGTATTCTCACGTATGTACATAATGTGCATGGAATTGTTTCCTTCATTAATTCTTCCTCTCCTCTACCCTCCCTTAGACCACCTCCCTCCCTCCACTGAGATTTCTCCTGCATTGTCTAAAGTCCCTCTTGTATCCCGATTACTCCCTAGCTTCCACATGTGAGAAAAACCATATGACCCTTCACTGTCTGTTACTGGCTAATCTCACTTAAAATAATGTTCTCCAGGTCCATCCATTTTCCTGAAAATGACATGATTTTGTACTTCTTTATTTCTGAGGAGAATGCCATTGTATGTATATCCTGTAATTTTGTAATTCATTCATCTGTTGATGAACACTAGGTTGGTTCCATAATTTGGCCCAAAAATGTTTTGAAAAGGAGAAAGTGACCGACTGTGTCAAATACTGGTGATGGTTTAGGGAAGGACTAGGAGTGAGAACTATTACATTTTCAAACTAGAAGTCAATAATGACATTGAAATAAAGTTATTTAGTGGAGGGACTAGAGGAAAATATGATCAAAAGTTGATGAGGAAAAATGAGGGATAGTGAATAGGGATAAAAACGTTGCTAGAGAAGAGAACCAAGAAAAGAGGTAGGTGTGAATATGTAGAGATAGTTTTGGTCAGAAAGTTGAAATTGAATGATTAAGGACACATCTATTTTTAAGTGAGATTCAAAAATTTCAAAGTAAAAGGTTGTAACATAAAATGCCAGCCCATAATAAAATTATAGCTAAATAGAATTTTACTTAACACTATATACTTACATATTTTTGTAGGAGAACTAAAGAAGAAGTATGTGGCTTCAGATAAAAGAGTAGATAAAAAATAGAAGACATATATTCAATGTCAAGTTATATCATTTCTTTAAGGTTTATTACCTCATAGAAATTACTTATCAGGTCCAGGTCACATTTTGGGTCAAATGTAAAGAACCAATGTACTAGATCCATGTTTCTGCAGCCAACTTTATGTCTGTAGACTTCTTGTAGTCTCAAGGATTATAGGAAAAGAACAATGGAGGAGACACTAAAATTCAAATAGTTTCCGCTTTTACTGAAAAGGTTGGAGAGTTGAGGGCAAGGGAATCAGGTCGTAAAACATTCAAATAGATGATCCCCAACAATCTCTGTGTGTGTACATGTGCATGCATTCCCGTGTGTGTGTGTGTGTGTGTGTGTGTGTTTGTGTGTGTGTAAGGGAACAGACGTGAGTTTTTAGTAGTTTAAATTTGTGCCTATAAATGTTACTATCAAAAGGGAATAGTTTGATATGATTTTTCTCTCTCCAGTGCAAAGGATCAATCAATCAATTGATCTTAGAGACTATCTGACTACTCTTCTTTCTCACTCCAGGAAATTTATGACAATTTTTTTTTTTTTTTTTTGCGGTACCAGGGATTGAACCCAGGGGCATTCTACCTCTGAGCTCCACCCACAGCCCTATTTTTTATTCTTTATTTTGAAACAGGGTCTTACTAAGTTGCTGAGGACCTCACTAAGTAGCTGAGGCTGGCCTCAAACCAGGATCCTTCTGTCTCTGCCTCCCCAAGTACTGGGATTACAAGTGTGCGCCACCATGCCCAGCAATTAAGCACAAATTTAACTGCCTATATTTTCAAAATATATCCAGTATCTCTCAATTTCCAATTCCTTCTACCACTACAAATTGAGTCCAAGCCACTATTCTTTTTTACCTGAATAATTGCAGCAGCTTTCTAATTAGTGTCTCCGTCTCACTCAGAGTAAATTCTCAAACCTTTCAAAGTAGTACTTTGGCATCTCCATTGTCACTGCCATGCATCTGACCTCATTTCCTACCACTCTGTCCCTATTTACTGACTTTCCCATTCTTCTAAAACATCAAGCACTATGGTGCCTAAGGCTTTTGCAATGGCGGGTCCATCTTCCTGGGAGCTTCCTCTCACAGATGTTTATTTACTTCCTCATTTCTTTCATATTCCTTAATATGAAATTACCATAATAAAGAGGGTGTGCCTGATTTGTTACCTAGTACTTCTTATGCCTTCTATCCTTCTTACCTTTTGTGGTAGTTAATCATACTGCTCAATTACATGCTTACTTTTTGTTTTTATGTTGCCTTCTTTTTCTTACTAAAATGTAAGCACTGATATTAGGTATTTTATCTGTTTTGTTTATTGTTGTATCCCTAGTTATGAGAATGTGCTGGGCATATAGGGGATAGGTAAATGCTATTTACTGAACTAGAGTGTGAATAAATTAATATTTGAGTGAATTAATTTCATTCTCCCTGGGTGATAAGTGGGGAATTTTTAGAAATCCTATCATTTTGATGGAGAAAATTTTAGACAGTATTTATCTGATGAGTTCAATCTTAAAATGCCAAGTTAAGATAACAATGGCTTTCTCATTGAAGAGGCAGGGGATTGGATATTAGGGTCTTAATTCTGGGAAATATATAATAGATTTAATAGTGGAAGAACATGGGACCTAGATGCCAGTGTTAATTCCTCTAAGACCTGCAGTTACTTGGCAAGTTAATAAAAATTTTCTCCTGCATTTTCTATTCTGTAAAACAATTCTGTGTAAAATTATGCTTAATTCCACAATTCCATATTTTGCAATTGTAGCTTTCACGTGCTATTCTATAACATACTATCTGTGTGAATTTGTGTCAATCATTTAACTCACTCAGGGCTGTAAAATTGTCATCGGTGAAAAAGAGTGACATTTTCTTTAATTTCCTTTTCCTAAAAGGCTATCATGTTTCTTTCAAAAGCCCAAGAGAGATAATGAAAACATGCAATAACTCTTACACCTTCTGTTTGGATATAATGATGCTGTGTATGCTTGCATATTTCCAAAGATAAAGTCACACACCTTTGTGTCACATGCCAACAGGAGAGATTGACGGAGCTCAGTGACTTTGGGTAAATATTATTTAGAAAGACTTCAACCACTCTTCCCAATAGTATACAAAGTTAGCTGAAGGCTTATATCTCATTCTTGCAACAAGAAAGTAGGGTTAGATTTCTGAGGCCTTCAGTTGTTTCTAATCCTGCCTCATTTTGTGGAATTGGCCTCTATTCTTACTGTACTGGCTGAGGTGAGGGTGGTTCAACAAGACCATTTAAAAATTGTTCTGTTCTTTGCCACAAAGACCTCTGGTCCTGGTCATGCCTACATACTGCTCTCTCCTCTGCTGAGCCCAAGCTTCTCAGGGGTCCACCAGTCATCTCAGTACTTTAATCCCTTGGGGAAGACTGTGAGTTCCCAGAGGTAGAAGGTGGATTTCTATGAGGCTGTATGCAAGCCAGTCTGTTTAGAAGTCTCTGAACCCCTGATCCTATGCACCTTTTTGTGTTGTTGGACATGAGGCCTTTGTGAATATGTGTCTTCTTTGAAGAGGTTCATTTACCCAAGGCTCTGCCTATGGAAATGAAGAAATATGCACACATTTCTTGGACTTCTTAAACCATAGTTTGGTATTTTTTGCCACTTTCTTCCACTGGGACTTGGAGTTTAAGGGGATGTGGTAGATAGAAACTTGAGTCTGAGCTCTTTCAGTCTTTTCCCCACTACTTACTTTCTCCAGCACAGGAAGGGTTCTGCCTTCCTTACTGGGTATTGGCAATCTTCCTAAAGCCATTTACCCGTCTACTCTTCTATAAAACCTCTGTGCTCTAATCTTGAAAGCTTTGCTACTGATATCTAAACTTCACATTTGAAAGTTTCAAGAAAATTCTTATTTCTCACAATGAACTTTGGCTACTAAAAATCCAGATCACTTGTTTTTAGGTAATTATCACATTGTAACAAAAAATTACCCTTATTTTTATACTTAGAGACAAGTATGAGTGCTTTGTTTTGAGCCATATCGAAGAAAGATTCAATAGGCTAAATGATGAGAGATCACTAGAGGTAAAAGTAAATACATCCTGGAACTAGAAAAGAAGAACAAATTAAATTTAAAGTAAGCAGATGTAATAAGAATTAGAGCAGAAATCAATGAAATTGGAAAAAGGAATTTAATAGAGAAAATCAGCAAAACCAAAAGCTGATGCTTTGAAATGATCAATAAAATTGATAAAACTTCAGCCAGGCCAACTTAGATAAAAATAGAGATGACACAGATTACTAATATCAAAGTGAAAGAGGCGCCATCACTACTGAGCCCATGGACATTAAAAGGACAATAGAGGAATTTCACGAGCAACTCTATGCCCACAGATTTGATAACTTAGATGAAAAAATCAATTCTCTAAAAGACAAAAATCTATCAAAGCTCACAAATAGATAACTAAATAGGCATATATGGCCAGGGATTTAGCCCAGTGGTGGAATATTGCCTAGCATGCTTAACGTTCTGTGTTTGATCCCTAGTGCTAAAAATAAAAAGCTTTCTATTGATTTAAAAATTTTGATCAATAATTAACATTAAAAAACTGAAAGTTCTGGGTTTAGATGGTTTCAAAGGTGAATTTTACCAAACACTTAATGAATAACTGATACCCCTTTTAGAAAAACCATCAGAGGGATCACTTTCTAACTCATTCTATGAGGCTCTCCTTAGCCTAACATCAAAACTAGTTAAAGACATTAGCAGAAATGAAAATTATGGACCAATATCTTTTATGAACAGGGATGTAAACATTCTCAAGTATATTTTCAAATTGATTCCAACAATGCATAAGAAGAATTTTAAGGTTTATTTTGAATATGCAAGGCTAGTTCAATTCAAAAGTTAATTCATAATCCATTACATCAAAAGGTAAAAGAAGAAAAATCATATTAGATGCAAAACAGCATCTGATGTAATCCGATACCCATTTCCAATAGTCAGCTTTCTGTCACTGTAGCAAATACCATAGATAATTAAATTTTAAATAGGAAAGATTTATTTTGGCTCATGGTTTTGGAGGTTTCAGTCCCTGACCAGTTGGCCCTGTTCTTCGGCCTGTGGCAAGGCAACTGATCACAGTGAAAGCATGTAGTAGTGTAAAGCTAACCCTCATTATTAGTGAGCAAAAATGAAAAAACTTAAAGTCCCCAAATCCCCTTCAAGGACATGTCCCCAATGACCTTAAGACTTCCCACAAGGCCCCACCGCTAAAGGTTCCTTTACCTCTGGATAGCATCACAGGCTGGGACCAAGCCATTAATACAGGGTTTTGGAGGACATTCCAGACCCAAACTGTAGTATCTTGGCCCTGAACACCAAAGGCTCATGTCCATTTCATAATGAAAGATGCATTCAGTTTACTCCAAGAGTTCACAAAGTCTTAATTATTCCAGCAGCATTGCTCAAAAGTCCAAGTCTGAAGTCACTTCTGAGACTTGACAAACCTCTGTAAGCCCCCTGCAAAAATCAGTGAGATAGTTATACACTTCCAAGGTACGACTGCATGGGATAAATATTCCTATTCCCAAAGGAAGGTATAGGAAAAGATAAAGGAAGGATAGGACCAAAGCCAGACTAAATCCCAACAGGGAAAATATTAAATCCTACAGCTGTGTCCAGCATCTGGGACACACTGTAGTGTGATGGGATCACAAGGGCCTGGGTAGTCTCGCCCCTGCAGAGCACAGTTGCCCGCATCTTCCCTCAGTGGCATTCCATGTTGCTGATTTCTTTATCTTCCTGGGGGTCTCCCTTGTAGCTTCAGCTTCACTCTGGAAGCTCCATGCATCGCCTTGGCAGGGGCTACTTGTAGGGACTCCAACCCTACAACACACTGTCCAGCCTCCCAGGCTTTTCTTTTTTTTTTTTTTAATTTTTATTAGTGCATTGCAAACATACATCTTGAAGGATTTCAGAGTGGTTGACGTATACATGCACTCATCAGTCAATCAGCCCTCCCCAATTCCCACCCCCCTTCCCGTTTTCAGCATAGTAGTTGACTTTGATATCCTTGTGTAAGTCCATCCTGTGCTCCAGTTTGTTTCCCTCTCCTTCCCTCCCTTCTCCCCCAGTTAGTTCACCTTCTTCACTCATCTGAGGTTTTCTCTCTTTGTGGTCCCTCCAGTGTCGTGGCTCATCATCCTCTGACCTCAGCACAGGGGTACTATGGGGCAGGGCTGGGGGCTACCCCTCCCCACGTCCCCAGTGCCAGGGTAAGGGGTTCTCCCTGGGTGGGGCCAAGGGCTCACCCGCCCCATGTC